>JAEIGR010000204.1:0-68078 GCA_018904305.1 Scaptomyza montana | reverse complement strand
CTAGTAAATATATATAATTCTTTGTGCCAGTTTTGATCTCCAGAAAGTATTAAATACTCCACACAGCAAAAATATTACCAATTACCAACTGCATAAAAAGTTTGGATGTCGCGCCCACCAATACAGCCCAAGCCGCCCCCATCCGCCCGAACGCTTCGTCAAAAATGGGAATGCGTGTAGCTTCCAGAGTTGTGGAGCTAGAGCCACCAAATTTGGTAGGAAGATAGCTGGCAACGGCTCCCAAAAATCAACATCAAAGTTTTGGAGCCACGCCTACCCATTCTGCCCCCTTTCCCTACTTTTTACAAAATTTGAGATAGACTCACCAAATTTGGTATGAAGATAGCAATTGAAATTCCACTAAGATCTGCATAAAAAATTTGGATGTCACACCCACCCATACCGCCCCCAGCCCCCCTTTCCCAACTTTTACAAACTTTGAGCCAGAGTCACCAAATTCGGTATGAAGATATCAATGGACATTCCACAAAGATCTGCAGCAAAAATTTGGATGCCACACCCACCCAATCCGCCCCCAGTCCCCCTTTCCCCACCTGTTACAAGCTTTGAGCTAGAGTCACCAAATTTGGAAGGAAGATAGCTGGTGGCATCCCCATCTGCATCGAAGCATTCGTACCCCTCTGCAATCAGGCCTCTTTTTACCGGTTTTAATACTGGTAACGAGTATACCGCAGTCGGTTGCGTCCGACTGCAACGTTTAAACTTTTTTTAAATGAAATAACACCTTAAATCATAAAAAAAACGTTTATAAATGTGATAATAGTTAATAAAACATGTAGCTTCCATTAGCTTTAATGACTTTTTGAAGGCGTCTGGAACTGAGTCCACTAAATTTTTAAGGATTTGCAAAGATACCTTGTTCCAAAGGGAAGTAACCTCACACATTGTTTCTTCTTTCCTTTTATGCAAGGAAGCAATTCGCTTCCGCTTTATGAGGGACCATACGTTTTCAATGACATTCAAGTCTGGACTGTTTTTTCCGGAAGGGAAAGCGTTAACGTTAAGAAAACTAATATATTGTCGTTGGTTCATCGAGGCTTCAATGGGAACCAAGTCACCCAAGCCATTGTAAGAAATGCATCCCCAGAACATGACAAGTTTGAATGCCATGCCCACCAATACCGCCCCCTGCTGCCCCAACGCTTCGTCAAAAACGGGAATGCGTGTATCTTCTAGAGTTGTGGAGCTAAACCCCCAAATTTGGTAGGAAGGTAGCTGGTAACGACCCCCAAAAATCTGCACCATAGTTTTGGAGCCACGCCCACTCATTCAGCCGCCCTTTCCGCACCATTTACATACTTTGAGCTAGAGTCACCAAATTTGGTATGCAGATCATAACTAACACTCCACAAAAAGCTGCATCAAAAATGTGGATACCACCAGTTAGAGTCACCAAATTTAGTATGAAGATAGCAATTGACATCCCACATAGATCTGCATCAAAATTTGGATGCCACGCCCACTCATACTGTCCCTAGCCCCCCTTTCAATACCTTTTACAAACTTTGAGCTATGGTCACCAAAAATGGAAGGAAGACAGCTGGTGGCAACCCCATCTGCATCGGAGAATCTTTAAGACAGCGTACACCCCTGCCGCATCCGTTCCCCTTTGCAATCAGGCCTCTTATTTTACCGGTTTTAAAACTGGTATCGAGTATACCGCAGTCGGTTGCGGCCGACTGCAACGATTCCACTTGTTTAATTCTATGACACTAGACTCAAATTATGCAGCGATGCACACAAATTTCGAAAGTAGTCGATGTCATTTGCCGACACAGAAAAAACCAAAATATGAAAAATAACAAAAGTCTATACCAGCAGGCTCTGCAATAAATGAAACACACGCTCACATTCAGTTACAAATTTTTACCGTTCTTGGTTGTCGCTGGCCTGCCGCTTGTTGTACACTTGACGGGCCGCTGAGTGCAAGGGCAACTGAAACAAAAACAAATGCTATCCGCTATCGCGCTCCCTCACACTTATGGCTTACTGCTTTTGTTATTCTGTATACCATTTGAAATATTTCTGAAGCGAACCCCTGAGACAAAAATTTTTTTTACCAATTGCCCACTCTTGAGATTGTACTCTCTTCGGCTACAGTCAATAAATTTGGTGCCAAGATAGGCGATGACGTCCTGAAACTGAATAAGAACTTTGAATGCCACGCCCACCCAAACCATCCTAGCCGCCCTCTTCTGCCACACCGTCTCCTCTTTCAGAGTGGTTAAGATAGAGTCACCAAATTTGGAATGAAGATAACTGGTAACGACACCCAAAGATCTGCATCAAAAATTTGGATGCCACGCCCACCCATACCGCCCCCAGCCCCCTTTCCCTGCCTTTTGCAAACTTTGAGCTAGAGTCACCAAATTTGATATGAAGATAGTAATTGACATACCAATCAAGATTTTATTCCGTGTGGATTGTGTGACAACACGATCCACATGAAATGTGCTGGCTTTACTGCCAAAATCAGGGACTGCTTAATCGCAGATACAGGCCTTAAATGGTACTGCGAGCCCTGCAATTTAGCTGTTAAAGATTCGACCAAATTCATGAGGCAGACTCATGCTGGCTTTAAAGCTATGCATGTAGCCTTTAATAATCTGCAAGCGTCGTTCAACGAGCTTGAGCTTAACTTCAAAAATGGCAAGGTGATTACCGAATCTCCGAAGCGTAAAAAGACTTCGGGTCCTAATCCACTCATTGCCCCTCCTGTTCTGCCAACCAAACACCTTCTAGTGCCTAACACTAATCCTTCAATTGGTTCCAATGCTAACTCACTAATGTTATTTAACTCCCCTGCTAGAAATCCTATCATCAACCTAGCCACTTTATCTTCCGAACCTTTGCATGAGCCCTCTGGTTCAGCAGCTCGTGTGCCTATTAATCCTAATATAGGTACAACTGGGGCTCACAAGCCTCTGGTTGTTGTACCACTCAATAAATTTGTTTTTGTTTCTAGGCTGGCATCCGATACGTCATCGTATGATGTTGCAGCATATGTAAAGAGTCAAATCGATTCCCCACTTATTGTTGTTGAAAAGTTTAAATTTAAACATGCCAGAAGTATATCTTCTTTCAAGTTGGGTGTACCGCCTGAACTTTTCTCGACAATTTGCTCTGAAAAGTTTTGGCCGCCGCAGCTTGTCGTTAAGGAGTATACAAATAGGCGAATTAACAATAATAATGGTATAAGGATTAATAGCACACCGCCTGTTATCCAACCTGTTGCCTCCACCTCGGCGGCAAAAAACTAACAGAAGTAATTAGCTTGGCCTATCAAAATGTTAGAGGCCTTAACACTAAACTGGCTAAATTATATATTAACAGCTTATCTTTTGATTCTCAAATAGTTGCACTCACTGAAACCTGGTTAAAACCTGATATTTCTGATTATTCAATTTTTCCTTCTAAATATAACTTGTACAGATGCGATCGCACTTCCCGCAAGGGGGGTGGTGTTCTCATTGCTGTTGACTCCTGTATTTCCTCTGAACAGATTCTTTCTCAGCATCTTCCGGACATAGAGTTTTTATGTGTTAAAATATTACTAAACGGCCGTTCACTTTATGTTACTTGCTCTTATATTCCTCCTCAATCTGATATTAACATTTACTCATCCCATCTGAGTGCCCTGCAACTTGTTTCGTCATTTTTGTCAGATATGGATAATCTGATAGTGGTTGGTGATTTTAATCTGCCACATGTTGCATCGTCTGTGAATGACACATCTTCGGCGGTGTTACCAGTCACTTCTGATGATTTTATCGATGGCCTACTGGAGTTAGGCCTATCGCAAGTTAACAGGGTGCCTAACTGTAGTGGTAGAATGTTGGACTTAATATTTGTTTCTGACTCCGATTGCAGTAATACTAGTATAATACTAGTAGAATGCCCCCCCTCGTGTGCTTCCGGAAGATACTTACCATCCAACCTTAGAACTATCCATTGAAATTCTTAACCCTATTTCAGTATCTAAAAATACTTTAAAAACCCGTTGCTTTCGTAAAACTAACTTTACTAAATTAAATTATCTTCTTCAACATACTAATTGGTCGCGCCTTTATTCTTGTAGGACCTTGAATTCGCTTTTGGATATTTGTGTTCCCCTCACTTGTTCTTCAAGTGATAATAAACCACCTTGGTTTACGAGAGAACTATCGAAATTGAAAAACGCAAAGACAAGATCATATAAAAAATTTAAAAAATCGGGAACTACTTTAGATTTATCTTCGTATTTAGTAGCAAAATCTAGTTTCATTTCCGTTAACACATCTTGCTATAATAATTATCTTAATCGTTGTAGACTAAACTTTTCACGTGACCCTAAACAGTTTTATAAATTTGTTAACTCTAAACGTAAGACTTCTTGCTTGCCATCCTCAGTATACCTAGATGATACAAAAGCAAGTTCTGATCAGGCAGTAGCCGATCTATTTGCTGAGTATTTTCAATCAGTATACTCATCGAATATGTATAGTAGTAGTAATTCTTATCCTTTTCAAGTTCAAACGTCAAATTGCATATATGTCCCAGTAATTACTGAGTCTACGCTCCTGAGTGAATTTAACTCTATTAAACCTGGTTACTTGCCTGGTCCTGATTTAGTGCCAGGTTGTATTCTTAGATACTGCTCGGATTCTCTTTGTGCGCCATTAAATAAATTATTTAACTTGTCTGTTGATTCAAACGTGTTCCCTGATATATGGAAGAAATCCTTTATAATTCCACTCCATAAAAATTCTTCAAAATCAAACGTTAAAAATTATAGGGGCATATCCAAGTTGTCTGCCATACCAAAAGTCTTTGAAAAAATTATATGTTCTCAACTGCAACACGAATGTAGTTCGATTATATCGCCTTATCAACACGGTTTTGTTAGGCGTAGATCTACTACCACTAACCTTCTTGAATTCACTTCGCCTGTTATCAAAGGGTTTCAGGAAAAAATGCAAACTGACGTTGTTTACACCGATTTTAGTAAGGCATTTGATTCTGTAAGTCATTCTCTGTTGCTTCATAAATTAAATATTATTGGATTTCCATCAAAACTATTATTGTGGCTTTCGGAGTACTTGTGTGGCCGAACACAAAAAGTTGTTTTTAAATCGTCTGTATCTAAACCTATTTTTGTTACCTCTGGCGTTCCCCAGGGTAGTCATCTTGGTCCTTTGCTATTTAATTTGTTTATTAACGATCTCCCAGCTGTTATTACTAACTCTTTTGTGTATATGTTTGCTGATGATGTAAAGCTATGTTTCACCTATGATGACGCTTCCCTGTGTAACTTACTACAGTCGGATTTGGGTGCTTTGTCAGCCTGGTGCCGTACTAACTTACTAAATTTAAATTGTTCAAAATGTAAAGTCATGTCTTTTTGTAGAAGTACCCCTCATACTGCTCACTACTTGCTTGATGCTTCACCACTTGACCGCGTGTTTGAAATTAAAGATTTAGGCATTATTCTTGATCCTAAATTAAAGTTTGACGCTCATATTTCGTATATGGTCAATAAGGCCATTAATGTCATTGGCTTCATCAAGCGGTGGTCGAAAGAGTTTAATGATCCGTACACCACTAAAACGCTTTATACATCCTTAGTTCGTCCCATTCTGGAGTATGGATCTTGTGTGTGGTCCCCACAATACTCGATTCACCAGGACAGAATTGAATCTGTGCAGAAGAAATTTCTTCTATTTGCCCTTAGAAGTTTTAACTGGGTTGCTGGAGTTGACTTACCCCCGTATTCTAGTAGACTCCTTTTAATAAATCTTCCCTCACTGTTAAACCGTAGAACCATGCATGGAGTATTATTTATTACTAACCTACTTAATGGTGAAATCGACTCATCAGTTCTTTTGAGTCGAATTAAATTTAATGTCCCAATTAGATCTTCACGTAACTTTTTACCCCTTAGCCTTGATCGTTGCTTGAGCAACTATTTAATTCATGAACCATTTCGTGTTATATGTTCTGACTATAACAAACTTTATTCTCTTGTCTCCTTGGAGGTCTCAACTCCAGTACTAAAAAGATCGATCCTTTTTGCTTTATATAAACGTAACCACTAATTACTAATCTATCGCTGGTCTGATTGGGTTTTTCTGGGTTTTTCCCAATCCTCGCAACAAATGTTGGACTGCTCAATTTTTTATTGAATTTCCCAGAGCTTTAACGTTAACTTTTAAATATATTTTCAGATTCATATATTATTCTATATTTGACTTAATTTAATTATTTTAACTATTTTTAATTTAAATTAAATTTTGATTCATTTTAATGTCAGCTGCTCTTAGCTGACTATAAATAAATAAATAAATAAATAAATAAATAAATAAATACCATAAGGATCTGCTTCAAAAATTTGGATGCCACGCCCACCCATACCGCCCCAGCCTCCCTTCCTTCACTTTTTACAAACTTTGAGCTAGAGTCACCAAATTTGGTATGAAGATAGCAATTGACATTTCATAAAGATCTGCAACAAAAATTTTGATGCCACAACTACCCATACCGCCCCAGCACCCCCCCTTTCCCCACCTTTTACAAACGTTGAGCTAGAGTCACCTAATTTGGAAGGAAGATAGCTGATGGCATCCCCATCTGCATCGGAGAATCTTAAAGGCAGAGTACACCCCTGCCGCATCCGCACCTTTTGCAATCAGGCCTCTTTTTACCGGTTGTAATACTGGTAACGAGTATACCGCAGTCGGTTGCAGCCGACTTCCACTTGTTTTGTTGAATCTTTCAGGAAAATGCTTTTGAGTTCGTTTTTGTCTCTTATATGGCTCCTGAATTGTTCCGATTCATTGTCGGTGTACTTAGCTAGATCGCAAATGAAATCCAATGTGGAAATCATTGTTGAAAATTTTGCGAAACACTTGTAAAGACCGTGAGGAGCCCAATAGTTCGCTTTCCTTTAAATGTTCAATACAACATTTATATAAATTCGAAACATTGCCGAACTCATTATGCAAATATAATTTATTGCTCTTATTGCGGCAATAGTGCGATGCTACAGCTGGTAATGTCTCGAGATAATTTTTTAGAATCGCAATTTTTCTTTTAGCTGATTTTTTATGCGTACTTTTCTTTTGCATATAAATATTTTTTATTGTCTTCATATTCAGAACAATGCTCCTTATCATTTGTTGTAAAATATTTAAGGTTTTTAAAATAAATTGTTGGCAAACTTTGTAATCAATCAATGTGTATGGAATACTCATAAGTTAAGTGATTGAAGTTGTCTTTCGTTGGTGACGGTCGTGTTTTTGCGTGCTCTAAATTATTTATTGTTCTCTTGTGTTTGTGAACGGTGTTTTACTCTGTTTAATGATTAAACTTTAATCTGGTAAATAATTTTAGCAGTGATTGCAAAGATACGTTGTATGTATTTACGTTTGCATAAAAGAGTTTGACGAGTTTATATTCACTTTGATTTGCAGTTGAACTGACACTGCTCTGCTTTAACATAAAGAAAACATACGTACATACCAAGATTTTATTTTGTGCGGATTGTGTGACAACACGATCCACATGAAATGTGTGAAAGAATCGACCAAATTCATGAGGCAGACTCATGCTGGCTTTAAAGCTATGCATGTAGCTTTTAATAATCTGCAAGCGTCATTCAACGAGCTTGAGCTTAATTTCAAAAATGGCAAGGTGATTACCGAATCTCCGAAGCGTAAAAAGACTTCGGGTCCTAATCCACTTATTGTCCCACCTGTTCTGCCAACCAAACCCCTTTTGGTGCCTAACATTAATCCTAACATTAATCCTTCAATTGGTTCCAATGCTAACCCACTAATGTTATTTAACTCCCCTGCAAGGAATCCCATAAACAACTTAGCCACTTTAACTTCTGATCCTATGCATGAGCCCTCCGGTTCAGCAGCTCGTGTGCCTATTAATCCAAATACAGGTACAACTGGGGCTCACAAGCCTCTTGTGGTTGTCCCACTTAATAAGTTTATTTTCGTGTCTCGGCTAGCATCCGACACTTCATCGGATGATGTTTGTGCTTCGTTAAAAGTAAAATTGATTCACCACATATTATGGTTGAAAAATTTAAATTTAAACATGCCCGAAGCATATCTTCTTTCAAGTTGAGTGTTCCGCCCGAACTTTTCTCGACAATTTGTTCAGAAAAGTTTTGGCCGCCACAGCTCGTTGTGAAGGAGTATGTGAATAGGCGAAATAGTAGTAATAATATTAACGGTATTAGGATTAGTAGCGCACCACCTGTTGGCCACAATGTAGCCTCCACCTCGGCTGCAAAAAACTAACAAATGTTATTAGCTTGGCCTATCAAAACTTTAGAGGCCTTAACACTAAACTTGCTAAGTTTTATGTTAACAGCCTATCCTTTGAATCATAAATAGTTGCACTTACAGAAACCTGGCTAAAACCCGATATTTCTGATTATTCCGTTTTTCCATCCAAATATAATTTATATAGATGCGATCGCACTTCCCGGAAGGGGGTGGTGTTCTCATTGCTGTTGACTCTTGCATTTCCTCTGAACAGATTCATTCTATTGATCTTCCGCAAATAGAGTTTTTATGTGTTAAAATATTACTAAACGGCCGTTCACTTTATGTTACTTGTTCTTATATTCCTCCTCATTCTGATATTAACATTTACTCATCCCATCTGAGTGCCCTGCAACTTGTTTCGTCATTTTTGTCAGATATGGATAATCTGATAGTGGTTGGTGATTTTAATCTGCCACATGTTGTATGGTCTGTGAATGACACATCTTCGGCAGCATTACCAGTCACTTCTGATGAATGTATCGATGGCCTACTGGAGTTAGGCCTATCGCAAGTTAACAGGGTGCATAACTGTAGTGGTAGAATGTTGGACTTGATATTCGTTTCGGACTCAGATTGCAGTAATACTAGTAGAATACCTCCTCTAGTGCTTCCGGAAGATACTTACCATCCAACCTTAAAACTATCCTTTGAAATTCTTAGCCTTAGTCCACCATCTAAAAGTTCTTCAAAAACCCGTTGTTTTCGTAAAACAAATTTTACTAAATTAAATTATCTTCTTCAACATACTAATTGGTCTCGCCTTTATTCTTGTAGTGATATAGAAACTGCCATAGCCATATTTTATAGGACCTTGAATTCGCTTTTGGATATTTGTGTTCCCCTCACTTATTCTTCAAGTGATAATAAACCACCATGGTTTACGAGGGAACTATCGAAATTGAAAAACGTGAAGACAAGATCATATAAAAAATTAAAAAAAATCGGGAATTACTTTAGATTTATCTTCGTATTATGTAACAAAATCTAGTTTTCTTTCTGTTAACACATCTTGTTATAATAATTATCTTAATCGTTGTAGACTAAACTTTTCACGTGACCCTAAACAGTTTTATAAATTTGTTAACTCTAAACGTAAGTCTTCTTGTTTGCCATCCTCAGTATACCTTGATGATACAAAAGCAAGTTCTGATCAGGCAGTAGCCGATCTATTTGCTGAGTATTTTCAATCAGTATACTCATCGAATTTATATAGTAGTAGTAATTCCTATCCTTTTGAAGTTCAAGCGTCAAATTGCATATATGTACCAGTAATTACTGAGTCTACGCTCCTGAGTGAATTTAACTCTATGAAACCTGGCTACTTGCCTGGCCCTAATGGAGTGCCAGGTTGTATTCTTAGATACTGCTCGGATTCACTTTGTAAGCCCTTAAATAAATTATTAAACTTGTCTGTTGACTCAACTGTGTTTCCTGATATATGGAAGGCATCCTTTATAATTCCACTCCATAAAAATTCTTCAAAATCAAACGTTAAAAATTATAGGGGCATATCCAAGTTGTCTGCCATTCCAAAAGTCTTTGAAAAATTTATTTGTGCTCAACTGCAACACGGATGTAGTTCAATTATATCGCGTTATCAACACTGTTTTGTTAGGCGTAGATCAAATACCACTAACCTTCTTGAATTCACTTCGCCTGTTATCAAAGGGTTTCAGGAAAAAATGCAAACTGACGTTGTTTACACCGATTTTAGTAAGGCATTTGACTCTGTTAGTCATTCTCTGTTGCTTCATAAATTGAATATTATCGGATTTCCATCAAAACTTTTATTGTGGCTCTCGGAGTACTTGTCTGGCCGAACACAAAACGTTGTTTTTAAGTCGTCTGTATCTAAACCTATTTTAGTTACCTCTGGTGTTCCCCAAGGGAGTCACCTTGGACCTTTGCTATTAAATTTGTTTATTAACGATCTTCCAGCTGTTATTACTAACTCTTTTGTTTATATGTTTGCTGATGATGTAAAACTATGTTTCACCTACAATGATGCTTCTCTGTGCAACTTACTACAGTCGGATTTGTCTTACTTACCTGGTGTCGTTTTAACTTACTCAATTTAAATTGTTCAAAATGTAAAGTCATGTCTTTTTGTAGAAGTACCCCTCATACTGCTAACTATTTGCTTGATGCTTCACCACTTGACCGAGTGTTTGAAATTAAAGATTTAGGCATTATTCTTGATCCTAAATTAAAGTTTGACTCTCATATTTCGTCTATGGTTAAAAAGGCCATTAATGTCTTTGGCTTCATCAAGCGGTGGTCGAAAGAGTTTAACGATCCCTACACCACTAAAACGCATTATACATCCTTGAGTATGGATCTTGTGTGTGGTCCCCACAATACTCGATTCACCAGGATAGAATTGAATCTGTGCAGAAGAAATTTCTGTTATTTGCCCTTAGAAGTTTTAACTGGGTTCCTGGAGTTGACTTACCCCCGTATTCAAGTAGACTCCTTTTAATAAATCTTCCGTCCCTGTTAAACCGTATAACGATGCATGGAGTAGTATTTATTACTAACTTACTTAATGGTGAAATCGACTCATCAGTTCTATTGAGTCGAATTAAATTTAATGTCCCAATTAGATCTTCACGTAACTTTTTACCCCTTAGCCTTGATCGTTGCTTGAGCAACTATTTAATTCATGAACCATTTCGGGTTATATGTTCTGACTATAACAAACTTTATTCTCTTGTCTCCTTGGAGGCCTCAACTCCAGTACTAAAAAGATCGATCCTTTTTGCTTTATCTAATCGTTACCACTAATTACTTATCTAACGCTGGTCTGATTGGGTTTTTCTGGGTTTTTCCCAATCCACGCAACAAATGTTGGACCACTAATTTTATTGTTGAACTTCCCAGAGCTTTAACGTAGACTTTATAAATTTTTTACCTAAACTTACTTTCAGATTTATATATAATTTTATTTTACTTAATTTTAATTTCAAATTTAAATTATTATTTTAATTTTAATTAATTTGGATTTTATGTCAGCTGATTATATTTGACAATAAACAAATAAATAAATAAATAAACAAATAAACGAATAAATAAACTTGCATCTACTGCTTTGCACTCTTCTTCTTTTAACGTCCCATTAACAATATATGAGGCCCACCAAAACTTATGTTTACTTATAATCATTCCCCAAAAGTGTTAATTGAGGGATCTTCTTCACTAAACTTAGTTATTTCCGCATTTTTAATTATAACAGGGATTCCTTTGGGCACATCTAAAAAATTGGATTTGTGGAATTCCGTTGCCTTTTTTTTAGATTCTTGTACCCACGCTTGCCAATGCAAGTCTCCTCTTCAACTGAAACGATATCTGTGTTGGACTCGCTTTCGCTATCGCTGTAAGGCACAAGTGACATTGCGATAACCTTGAGCAAAATATGTACATATAAATGAGCAACTAAAAACTTGTAACATACAACACAGAACAGACCACATTTTCTAAGACAGAAGAGAGCACTAACACAAAAAATCTTTATGATTAAATAACAATAAACAATTTTTACTAACTTTAATATTTTAAGTTCAATATATAAGTGTATGTACTATGTACTGCATTTAGTATAACGTTTCACTTCAAAATCTGAAACTACACAAAATATAAAATTTGCAAAGATTCTACTCAGAGATAAGGTTAACGGCACTTTTTCGTTCTCCTTTCATTTCTTATTCGGTTTCTCTTAATCTTGGTTTGAACAGTTCTCTTCGATGCAATTGCATACATTGTTCTCTTTGGAGCACTTGAATACATACATATTTAGTTTTGTGTCGCTTTAGTTATTTTCGCGGACACCAAAAAATCGAGTGTCGCTTACGATATAATTGGCAAATATCTCCGAAAATATATAAAATACACATGTAATGCTTTCGGTGCAGATGCGGTTGGTATTTATAAACAAATTTGCATTAAAAAACATTTTTCGGAAAATGGCGCATACGTTATTTTCGCAAATAAGGCTCGATATATACAAGCGGATCCGACAGACGTTGTCCTATTCATACGTCTTTAATAAAAACTTTTTAGTTCTACTCACGCGACTCCAACGTATCTAATCCAATTGAATAGACTTTTCATACACGGATTAAAATTTTAATATTCAAGGTGAAAAAAATCTGCTTGCGACAATTTTTGAAATATATTTTAGTTCCACTCACAATGAACTGGCTAGATTTCTAACTAACTATTTTTATACTCGATACCGAAGGTAAAGAGTATATATTTTGTTTGTGCAATGTCCGTCATGGTGTCTGTCCGTCTGTCCGTCTGTCCGTCTGTATGAACGCAACTTTTTTCCACACCCTTCAAGCTAGAGACTTGAAACTTTCCAAATCTCTTTATCTATGGGATAGTAAATTAAAGTGTCAAGATGGGGGTTCTACGATAACTGGGGGGCTGGCAAATCGATAAATTCGATAACTCAAAACCGATAAATCCACATATTTCGCACATCCTTACAGCTAGAAGTACCAAATTTGGTAAGAAGATAGCTACTAGCAACCCCCAAAAAGCTGCATCAAAAATTTTGGAGCCACCAATACCGCCCTAGCCACCCCTATGTGCCCCAACGCTTCGTCAAAAACGGGAATGCGTGTATCTTCCAGAGTTGTGGAGCTTGAGCCTCCAAATTTGGTGAGAAGATAGCTGGTAACGACCCCCCAAAAAACTGCATCAAAGTTTTGGTGCCACGCCTTCCATTTCGCCCCCCTTTCCCCACTTTTTACAATTTTCGAGCTAGAGTCACCAAATTTGGTATGAAGATAGAAATTGACATTTTACAAAGATCTGCATCAAAAATTTGGATGCCACGCCCACCCTTACCGCCCCCAGCCCCCCTTTCCATACCTTTTATAAACTTCGAGCTAGAGTCACCAAATTTGGTATATAGATAGCAATTGACATTCCACAAAGATCTGCATCAAAAATTTGGATGTCACGCCCACCCATTACGCCCCCAGCCCCCCTTTCACCACTTTTTACAAACTTCGAGCTAGAGTCACCAAATTTGGTATGAAGATAGCAATTGACATTCCACAAAGATCTGCATCACAAATCTGGATGTCACGCCCACCCTTACCGGCCACAGCCCCCCTTTCCCCACCTTTTACAAACTTCGAGCTAGAGTCACCAAATTTGGTATGAAGATAACAATTGACATTCCACAAAGATCTGAATCAAAAATTTGGATGCCACGCCCACCCAAACCGCCCCCAGCCCCCCTTTCCCCACCTTTTACAAATTTTGAGCTAGAGTCACCAAATTTGGTATGAAGATAGCAATTGACATTTCAGAAAGATCTGCAACAAAAATTTTGATGCCACAACTACCCATACCGCCCCAGCACCCCCCCCTTTCCCCACCTTTTACAAACTTTGAGCTAGAGTCACCAAACTTGGTATGAAGATAGCCGGTGGCATCCCCATCTGCATCGGAGAATCTTTAAGGCAGCGTAAACCCCTGCCGCATCCGTACCCCTTTGCATTCAGGCCTCTTTTTACCGGTTTTAATTCTGGTATCGAGTATGCCGCAGTCGGTTGCGTCCGACTGCAACGTTTCCACTTGTTTGAATTGCCTACTGCCATATAAATAAAATACATTATAAATTTCTTACACACCAAAAACTATAATTTAGTTGATTTATTTTGATTCAAAACCGTTCGCTTACCCACTTGACCACAAGAAAAATTTCATCAAAATCGGTTAAGCCGATTTGGAGGAGTTCACATTCTTAGTGCCCATCTACTCGCTGAAGTTTTTTCGTTAATTATACTCGATACCGAAGGTAAAGAGTATATTGAGTTTGTGCAATGTCCGTCATGGTGTCTGTCCGTCTGTCCGTCTGTATGAACGCAACTTTTTTCCACACCCTTCAAGCTAGAGACTTGAAACTTTCCAAATCTCTTTATCTATGGGATAGTAAATTAAAGTGTCAAGATGGGGTTCTACGATAACTGGGGGCTGGCAAATCGATAAATTCGATAACTCAAAACCGATAAATCCACATATTTCGCACATCCTTACAGCTAGAAGTACCAAATTTGGTAAGAAGATAGCTACTAGCAACCCCCAAAAAGCTGCATCAAAAATTTTGGAGCCACGCCCCCCCATTCCGCCCCCAGCCCCCCGAATTTTAAAGTCAAAAAAGCCTATATCTCCCACAGTTTTTGAGCTATAGCCACCAAATTTGGTGCCAGGACAGGTGATGATGACCCCTCAAAAACTGCATCAAAAGATTGGATGCCACGCCCACCAATACCGCCCTAGCCACCCCTATGTGCACCAACGCTTCGTCAAAAACGGGAATGCGTGTATCTTCCAGAGTTGTGGAGCTAGAGCCTCCAAATTTGGTGGGAAGATAGCTGGTAAAGACCCCCAAAAAACTGCATCAAAGTTTTGGAGCCACACCCACCCATTCCGCCCCCCCCGCATTTTGAAATCAGAAATGGCTATATCTCCCACAGTTTTTGAGCTAGAGCCACCAAATTTGGTGCCAAGATAGGTGATGATGACCCCCTAAAAACTGCATCAAAAGATTGCATGCCACGCCCACCAATACCGCCCTAGCCACCCCTATGTGCCCCAACGCTTAGTCAGAAACGGGAATGCGTGTATCTTCCAGAGTTGTGGAGCTAGAGCCTCCAAATTTGGTGGGAAGATAGCTGGTAACGACCCCCAAAAAACTGCATCAAAGTTTTGGAGCCACGCCCTCCATTTCGCCCCCCTTTCCTCACTTTTTACAATTTTCGAGCTAGAGTCACCAAATTTGGTATGAAGTTAGCAATTGACATTTTACAAAGATCTGCATCAAAAATTTGGATGCCACGCCCACCCTTACCGCCCCCAGCCCCCCTTTCCCTACCTTTTATAAACTTCGAGCTAGAGTCACAAAATTTGGTATATAGATAGCAATTGACATTCCACAAAGATCTGCATCAAAAATTTGGATGCCACGCCCACCCTTACCGCCCCCAGCCCCCCTTTCCCTACCTTTTATAAACTTCGAGCTAGAGTCACCAAATTTGGTATGAAGATAGCAATTGGCATTTCAGAAAGATCTGAAACAAAAATTTTGATGCCACAACTACCCATACCGCCCCAGTACCCCCCCCTTTCCACACCTTTTACAAACTTTGAGCTAGAGTCACCAAACTTGGTATGAAGATAGCCGGTGGCATCCCCATCTGCATCGGAGAATCTTTAAGGCAGCGTAAACCCCTGCCGCATCCGTACCCCTTTGCATTCAGGCCTCTTTTTACCGGTTTTAATACTGGTATCGAGTATGCCGCAGTCGGTTGCGTCCGACTGCAACGTTTCCACTTGTTTTTTATTTATTCCGTTTTGAAAGTTCTTCGGAATTCAGGTCGCATTTACACGCTGAAGCTTTTCAGTGAAATTTTTCCTTTGAAAATGCAACTCTGGTTTTTAATCTATAATCGATATACTTTTCACTCGGTCTTTGTATAATTCACTACGATATAGTGCGATATGTGAAAATCGATAGCTTGATTGAAACACTTGGGGTGTTCAACAGCTCCGTTTCATCGTTTCATGTTTCAAAGTTGAGCTAGAGTCACCAAATTTGGTATGTAGATAGCAATTGGCATTCCACATAGATCTGCATCAAAAATTTGGATGCCACAACTACCCATACCGCCCCCAGCCCCCCCTTTCCCCACCTGCTACAAACTTTGAGCTAGAGTCACCAAATTTGGAAGGAATATAGCTGGTGGCATCCCCATCTGCATCGGAGAATCTTTAAGGCAACGTACACCCCTGCCGCATCCGTACCCCTCTGCAATCAGGCCTCTTTTTACCGGTTTTAATACTGGTATCGAGTATGCCGCAGTCGGTTGCGTCTGACTGCAAAGTTTTCACTTGTTTATTTCTAATTTCATTGCTTCGAATTTATTTTCATTTGCAATTCAATTTGTTTTTTTTTATTTATCATGATATTTTTTAATATTTATTTAATTTGCAAACTTGGCTGTGCAGCTTTTTCACGTTTTGTCGCAGCTTTAAATTCATTAGTTGTTGTTGTGGCTGACGCTGATGCTGCCGCTGGTGAGGCTGAAGCTGCTGCTGTTGGTGTGGTTGAAACGGCTGTTGTAGCTGCTGCTGGTAGAGCTGCTGGTGTAGCTGAAATGGTTGCTGCTGTGGCTGAAATTGTTGCTGCTGTGGCTGCATATACAGCTGATAATGCTGCAATGGGGCCACCACAGGCAAAGCACCCCAATAATTCTGTACGTTCAAGTTGCACTTTTAAGATAAATTGAAGCAATACACAAATGGCACATTAAAAAAAAAAAATTTTAAATTCCCTGAGAGCTGAAAGAGTTACAGTTATTTATGTGAATTGATCTCATCTACAGAACAATATCACATTTTCATGCTCTTAAGACAATCGCTTTGCTCTTAGTCCTCCTTTGTTGTTGCAATTGCTCCGAAACATAGAAAACCAATTTCGTGCGTGCATACAGCGACTTAAGATATGCCGAAAGCGATAGACAAAAACAGCAACAACAAATTTTTTGCATTCACAGTTATTTTTATACCCTGAAATGAGTAAAAAGGGGTATAATGATTTTGTGCAAAAGTATGTAACAGGCAGAAAGAAGCATCTCCGACCCCATAAATCAGCTTCAACAGCCGAGTCCACATAGCCATGTCTGTTATTTAGAAAATGTAAAAATAGGAGTTAAAACTATGGATAACTTTATAGCTTCTGTGAAAATTAATAATACAAATCGGTTAAGAAACACAGGAGATATTTTATATTAAAATGAAGTCAAGAAAAACTCACTTCTGCAAGTCATTTTAATACACGGGTTCAGGGTATATTTTAGTCGGGATTTCTCGACTAAAGCCTTCTTATTTGTTTTCAAATTCGCTCATTCTCGTGGTGTGCTGACAGTCGGCAATTCAACACCTGCATCATGAATTGAGCGCTGTTGGTCCCAAACCCAAAGAGGCAGCTTAAAACTTGAACATAAAATAGAGAGTGAACGTAAATGAGCTACAACAAAGGAGCATGATCGGAGCGAGATTTCAAATTATCTGATTATCATAAGAGCAACACGCGCGCTTATGTGAACGACCTTTGCTTGTTCGAAATTGAATAGCAATAATGTTAGTGTGTTACGTTTTGTCTAAGTTATATAAGCAGCAAGTAGGCGAATCCACCCCCATAACATATCCTGGTGTGGGAAATTTTTCTAGACGCACCAAGTTTTGTTATGTTGTTGTTGTTTTTTTTTAAATCAATGACACCAACAAAAAGTAGCAGTGCGGGCCCAACAACAACACCGACAACAACAACAAACGCTACTTGGATCGTAAATCAATTGTCAAAAACACACAAATCTGAAAAAAAAATGTGCAATGTGCGAAGTGAAACATGTACATAAAATTATTAAATTTAAATTTTCAAGTGCATTGTTCACTTATTTGTGTATGCACTTATTCATTAAGAAGCAGAAATCCGTTTCTTTTTTGCAAGTGTACGAACCTTTTTTTATGGCTTTGCTTGTGCGACGCGAAGGCGTCGCTGCGCATTTGTTTTGTTTTTGTATTCTCGCTCGCGATCAAACTCTCAGCTTGTGCGACAATCAGGCGACAGCAGTGGAATGGGTACTTGTTGTAATTGTAATTTGTTTTTTAAAAGTGCTCCAAATCGTATGGGAGGTACTTGAAGGAGTTGTTCAAATAAAAATTCCCTTCTTAGTGCTGACTTTCATCCTGCATGAAATATTGTGTCAGATAACCACGAGTCACCCGTTGCCACTGCTTAAATTAATTGAAACAAATATAAGTCAGTAGGCCATTCAAAAAAAAATCAACACAGTAAAGTGTAGTTTCAAATTCTAACATTCAGTCTAGCCAGTTCATTGTGAGTGGAGATAAAATAAATTTCCAAATTTGTAGAAATAACTTTCAACTTTTGGAGAAAATTGATTATTTTTAACGGTCAAAAAAACAAAGGAAAAGAACGTGAGTGAAATAATGCCACGCAGAATGACAAATTTGGGCCGTCGCTCTCGCCGCATAGAAGAATCAAGAAGACGGCTTTCGAATATGACAGAGGCAGAGCGAGCAACCGTACGAGAGAGAAACAGAATAAGCACCAGCCAGTCACGTAACGCGGAACCAGCAGAAAGACGATCTGCCAGGTTTGAGGATGCACGATTGCGTGCACGTCAGTGGCGCTCTGCAACAATAGATTTGGTTCGTTCAGAATGAAATGAACGCGAAAGGGAGAGGATAGCAGAAACACGAGCAGAAAGAACAGCTGATCTGCAACTGGAATATAATCGACTTGCGTTCCGGTACAATCCAGCGGTTGATTATAGTTCAACTCGGCATGTTGTCATTGGTCAGATGAGTCATGTCTGCAGCTACTGCCAGGCTCTAAAGTTTAATAATGAAACGAAAGGGATGTGTTGCGCTGGCGGAAAAATCAAATCGCCTTAACTTGATGCACCACCAGAGCCATTGAAAACTTTACTTCCTGGATCTACCGCTGAATCGAAGCATTTCCTATCGAACATAAGGAAATATAACTCATGCTTCCAAATGACGTCATTTGGTGCGGAAATCATTTCTGCTCAATTCATGCCAACTTTTAAAATCAAAGGGCAAATATATCACAAAGCTGGCTCCCTGCTCCCGTTCTCAGATAGTGACCATAAATTCCTAAAAATGTACTTCATTGGTGATTATAGAGATGAAGTAGATGCACGTTGCGGAATGTATACCTCGCTAAGACGATCCATTATTTCGCAGCTGCAGGAGCTTCTTCACGAAAGAAACAATTTGATACGTTTGTTCAAAACAGCCCATGATATGATGCCATCAGATACCCACAAAATTATTATTCACGCAGACAAAACTCCCGCTGGAGAACATGTCCGAAGATATAATACTCCAACTATAGACGAAGTAGCAATTGTCATAGTCGGAGATCAGTTCCAACCTAGAGATATTGTTCTCCATCGAAGAAATAATCAATTGACAAACGTATCAGAAACTCACCGTTCTTACGATGCTTTACAATATCCAGTGATTTTTTGGGATGGTGCCGATGGATTTCATTTCAATGTGAAAATGATAAATCCAGTAAATGGTGCAGAAATCAATAAAAAATGCAGCTCAATGAACTTTTACGCATACCGCTTAATGATTCGGAGGAACGAGGACAATTATATTTTAAAATGCCGTCGCACAGTGGCGCCCGTAGAACAAGTCAAGTGGCAAAAATCAAAAATTGCATGTGCCTCTAAAAAATATTGAATTAACCAACTTTATAGGAAATTTTCCCACGATTTCAGATCTGCAATCCTTAATACAACCAGATTTTTTGTTAAGAAGATATAGCCCTGCAAAGTTAACTGATTTTTTTGTGTTGCATAAAAATCGAAATTTTAATGTGATTTTTACTACGTTTATGCTTGCAAAAAAGCATGATTTCAGATCGTGATTTTTTTAAAAAATACAAGCAGAAACACAAAATCATGACTGTTTCTACACACGTATTTTGACTATGATTTTTTGGAAAAATCATGATTTTTTGTGGAAAACAGTCTGGCAGCGCTACTGTGTAAAATCAGCTGTCCTGCACTGACGATAAAATAAAAAATACGTTAAAAATGGAAAGCAATAGATGCCACTGGACTTCTGCGGAAACTAATGAGCTTCTTAGCATTGTGAATTCTTGGGAATGTGTGATGTTTTTTCAAACCCATCCGATATCCTTATACACTCTTCCAGCTTAGGAAAATATATAAAATTCTTTGTCAGTTTAACAATTGCGTGAACCGTCATGTGGAAATATTTGTGAACAGTTCTCTTGTGCACGCCAAATACATCTCCAACAACTCTGTACTCTGCACAGGAAGCTAGTTTATAAATGCCGATGGCCACCTGCTTTTCGAATGCAACGGGAATTGTAATTAAATGGACTTGTTTCGGCATATGTGGAGCCAAAATTGCACAGAGTTCATAAAATGAGGTTTTGCACATTCGAAAATTTTCCAAAAATAGCTGTTCATTTGCTGGAGCTTGCATCAGCAGCCAGTATGAATCGCTTCTAGGCCGGCTATGAACTGTCCGCAGCCGCGGTTTTGATAACGTCAAAGCAGCAAGTTGACTTGCAAAATAGTCCATTAAAATTTTCTTGCGTTTGGCCTGCGCTAAATTCCATCCACGTCTTAAAGCCTTCATGCGCTCCATTCTCTGTCCTAAAAGACATCGGACCATCTGCGATGTTCGAGCAAGCCGTTTAATTAAAAAAAACTCTGGGTTTTTTTCCATTTTTACGATTTGAAACGTTTAACGTTTTGGATTTCGATCCATCAGCTGTTTGTGCTGATGTGCTGCCACCTTTTTCATATGAAGCTGCCAAATGATTTTATAATTTTCATAGGTGGCACCCCCCCTTCAGCCAAATCATGATATTTATAAAATAGCATAAACAGGCGTATTTTAAAAAGCGTGATTTTAAAAAATCATGATACAGCAAGCATAAACGTAGTATTTGTCGGCTTTGAGATACAATAACTCAAAAACTAAGCAACGGATCATCATTATTTTTGATTCTATTAATAGATCTTTTTATTAAAAAAGGAATAAAAAAATTTGTAATGTTTGCTTTGCGGTTGGCCAGGTAAATCGATATTTACCAACTATCCATTTTTTCACAATTTTTCAACTTTGATGGAAAATTAAAAAAAAAAACAAGTGGAAACGTTGCAGTCGGACGCAACCGACTGCGGCATACTCGATACCAGTATTAAAACCGGTAAAAAGAGGCCTGAATGCAAAGGGGTACGGATGCGGCAGGGGTGTACGCTGCCTTAAAGATTCTCCGATGCAGATGGGGATGCCACCAGCTATATTCCTTCCAAATTTGGTGACTCTAGCTCAAAGTTTGTAAAATGTAGGGAAAGGGGGGGGGGCTGGGGGCGGTATGGGTAGTTGTGGCATCAAAATTTTTGTTGCAGATCTTTGTGAAATGTCAATTGCTATCTTCATACCAAATAAGGTGACTCTAGCTCGAAATTTGTAATAAGTGGGGGAAAGGGGGGCTGGGGGCGGTATGGGTGGGCGAGGCATCCAAATTTTTGATGCAGATCTATGTGGAATGTCAATTGCTATCTACATACCAAATTTGGTGACTCTAGCTCGAAGTTTGTAAAAAGTGTGGCAAGGGGGGCTGGGGGCGGTATGGGTGGGCGTGGCATCAACATTTTTGATGCAGATCTTTGTGAAATATCAATTGCTATCTTCATACCAAATTTGGTGACTCTAGCTCGTAATTTGTAAATGGTGAAAAAAGGGGGGCGGAATGGGTGGGCTTGGCTCCAAAACTTTGATGTTGATTTTTGGGGGTCGTTGCCAGCTATCTTCCTACCAAATTTGGTGGCTCTAGCTCCACAACTCTGGAAGATACACCCATTCCCGTTTTTGACGAAGCGTTGGGGTGGATGGGGGTGGCTAGGGCAGTATTGGTGGGCGTGGCATCCAAACTTTTGGTGCAGTTTTTAGGGAGTCATCATCACCTATCTTGGCACCAAATTTGGTGGCTATAGCTCAAAAACTGTGGGAGATATAGCCATTTCTGATTTCAAAATGCGGGGGGGCTGGGGGCGTAATGGGTGGGCGTGGCTCCAAAACTTTGATGCAGTTTTTTGGGGGTCGTTAACAGCTATCTTCTCACCAAATTTGGAGGCTCTAGCTCCACAACTCTGGAAGATACACGCATTCCCGTTTTTGACGAAGCGTTGGGGTGGATGGGGGTGGCTAGGGCGGTATTGGTGGGCGTGGCATCCAATCTTTTGATGCAGCTTTTGAGGGGTCATCATCACCTATCCTGGCACCAAATTTGGTGGCTATAGCTCAAAAACTGTGGGAGATACAGGCTTTTTTGATTTTAAAATGCAGGAGGGCTGGGGGCAAAATGGGTGGGCGTGGCTCGTTTTAACGAAGCGTTGGGGTGGATGGCGGTGGATAGGGCGGTATTGGTGGGCGTGGCATCCAAACTTTTGATGCAGTTTTTGGGGGGTCATCATCACCTATCTTGGCACCAAATTTGGTGGCTCTAGCTCAAAAACTGTGGGAGATATAGCCATTTCTGATTTCAAAATGCGGGGGGGCGGAATGGGTGGGTGTGGCTCCAAAACTTTGATGCAGTTTTTTGGGGCTCTTTACCAGCTATCTTCCCACCAAATTTGGAGGCTCTAGCTCCACAACTCTGGAAGATACACGCATTCCCGTTTTTGACGAAGCGTTGGTGCACATAGGGGTGGCTAGGGCGGTATTGGTGGGCGTGGCATCCAATCTTTTGATGCAGTTTTTGAGGGGTCATCATCACCTGTCCTGGCACCAAATTTGGTGGCTATAGCTCGAAAACTGTGGGAGATATAGGCTTTTTTGACTTTAAAATTCGGGGGGCTGGGGGGCGGAATGGGGGGCGTGGCTCCAAAATTTTTGATGCAGCTTTTTGGGGGTTGCTAGTAGCTATCTTCTTACCAAATTTGGTACTTCTAGCTGTAAGGATGTGCGAAATATGTGGATTTATCGGTTTTGAGTTATCGAATTTATCGATTTGCCAGCCCCCCAGTTATCGTAGAACCCCATCTTGACACTTTAATTTACTATCCCATAGATAAAGAGATTTGGAAAGTTTCAAGTCTCTAGCTTGAAGGGTGTGGAAAAAGTTGCGTTCATACAGACGGACAGACGGACAGACACCATGACGGACATTGCACAAAACCAATATACTCTTTACCTTCGGTATCGAGTATAATTACCCTATTTTGCTCAATTTGCAAAAAGACGCAAAAAAACTTCGACGATTTAAACGATTCTACAAATGAAGAGAGTTATGAATTTGGGATCTCGCCTTTGCACGCAAGAATAAGATGTATGGAGTTCTTGTTAAAATTAGCGTATACGCTTCCTCAAGAGGAGGAACACTTTGATGAAAAAATATCAAACAAAGATAAAGAAAAGTTCAGAAAGAAGCAAATACAGAATGCGTTTTTCAAACAAGTTGGACTTAAAGTGGACTGCCCCAACTACGGATACGGAAACTCAAACGATGGAAACACTTCAAGGAGATTTTTTGAAAATGATGAGGCTGTAACTCGAATCACTGGAATCAACAATCAAATCGATAAGAGATTGGGAACGATCTTAAATGTTTTGAACTGCAAGGAAAAAGTTGATTCTGCCAAATATGGAGAATATGCTTCAAAAACAGCATCACTTTTAGCAGAATTATATCCGCAGAAAAAGTTGACCCCGCATGGCAAGGATATAATTGAGTATCAGTCTTTGCCAATTGGAGAGCTCTCTGAAGAAGCAGTTTTATAAAATATACAGATTGCTAAACACTTTCAAAGCTTCAAGGGTGAGACAAAATGAGGACCTCTTCAACATGTTAGCAGCATCTTCAGATCCACTTATTTCATCACTGAGGCATGTAAAGTGACGAAAAGAATTGGACAATACTTATAGTTCAGAGATGATTACTCTTTTAGATATGCCATCTTTTACGGATTGTGATGAATATTTTACAAAAAATTAAAAAAAAAATAAGCTTAAAACAAATAATTTTTTTTAATTGTAATATAAATTTTAAAATTTAAAAGCCCTAAAAACAATACAAAAAATATCAAAAATTTTAAAAAATATTTATTTTCCTTCCCATAAAATTGATTTTTTGACCAATTTCCACTTTGCATACCCCTAAATAGGCACCTAAAAATCGTAGAATTCATTTCAAATGCTCATTTTATAGGTTGATTAATTATCTTTCAGATGCTTTTTAAATTGACCGATTATCTTCAAAAGTTATAATTTTTGCAACGAAAAAAGTCAAATGGCGCCGCTGTGCGTCGGTTGTTTCACCAGTATATTGTGGATATGTATGCAAAAATTGAAACGGAACGTTTGCTATTTCTCCGATTGAATCAGACTAAACTACGCTCTGAAGAATATGTTCATTTGCGAGATGCAGTTCTGAATGACGGTACTACAACCAACGTTGGAAAGCTTATTATTTTGCCATCTTCATACATTGGCAGTCCACGTCACATGCAAGAATATTCTCAAGATGCAATGCCATATGTTCGTCATTACGGGCGTCCAGATTTATTTATCACTTTCACATGCAATCCAACTTGGGACGAGATACGGCGGCTGTTACTTCCTGGGTAATCATACGTGGATAGGCATGATATTATAGCACGTGTTTTCCGTCAAAAGCTTAAATCGCTGATGGATTTCATCGTGAAACATGAATTATCGGATCCGTGCGCTGCTGGATGTATTCAGTGGAATGGCAAAAGAGAGGATTGCCACATGCGCATATACTAATCTGGCTCTACAATAAAATAACTTCAGACAAAATCGACGAATTGATATGCGCTGAGATTCCTCGGGCTGACAACGATTTGCATGAAGTTATTATCAAAAACATGATACATGGACCATGTGGTACACTAAATCCAAGTTCACCATGCATGGTAGATGGGAAATGCTCTAAGCAATATCCTCGAGCATTCACAACCAACACAGTAACGGGCGACGATGGGTATCCTCGGTAAAGAAGACGATCAACTGAAGATGGTGGGAATTCGGTAACTATTCACATGCAAGTTGGTGATATTGATGTAGACAACCGGTGGGTGGTTCCATATTCGCCTTTGCTTTCAAAAACATATAAAGCCCACATAAACGTAGAATATTGCAATTCCGTCAAATCAATTAAATACATCTGTAAATATGTTAATAAGGGCAGCGATATGGCAGTTTTTAGTGTACAATCAGATAATAGAGACACAAATGCAGTACAAGATATCGATGAAATTGCTTAATACCAGGCTGGAAGATACATAAGCGGCAATGAGGCTGCATGGCGAATTTTTTTATTTCCAATGCATGACCGCAATCCAGCTGTGGTTCACTTGGCAGTACATTTAAAAAAGGGCAGCGTGTTTATTTCACAGATGCAAATGTGCAAGAGCCCTTAATCCACCTAATACAACTCTGACTGCGTTTTTCACCTTATGCCAGAACGATGCTTTCGCCAGAACACTGATGTATTCAGAAGTTCCCTCTTATTACACGTGGAATCTAACTAACAAAGTATTCGTACGACGCAGACGAGGGGAGCCAGTCGACGGTCAACCTGGTATTTTCAAAGAAAATACAATTGGAATTGCAGTGCATCCCAATGAAAATGAATGTTTTTTCCTTCGCATGCTATTAATAAATGTGTCTGGTCCTATATCTTTTCAGCAATTGAAAATAGTTGAAAGCGTCACACATACCACTTTCCGCGCTGCGTGTCAAGCTCTGAATTTATTAGAAAATGACCAACAGTGGAAGATATGCATTAATGAGGCGTGCAACACTGCACATCCAAACCAAATTCGCTCATTATTATTATTATATTGACCGCTTGCTTTCCATAATCTCCCAGAGTTATGGGAAAGATATCGATCGCATATGGCTGAGGATATTTTGCATAGTGAACGCCTTGAAAATAACAATATGACCTTAGAATTAACCGAAGGCATGTACAACGAAGCATTGGTAAATATTGAAGACAAGTGCTTAGCTATTGCAAATAAATCTCTTGGTCAATTAGGAATGCCAACACCAACCCGAACTGCGACTGCTGCATTTAATGTAGATTTACGCCGTGAACAGAGTTATAACATTGATGATCTTCAGGCATATGTCCAATCAAACATTCCCAAATTAAAACGTGAACAGAATGGCATTTATGATCGCATAATGCAAACGATAAATGACGGAGATGGGGGATCTTCTTCTTGGATGCGCCAGGAGGAACTGGGAAAACATTCCTCATAAGATTAATTCTAGCAACAGTTCGATCTAAAAATGACAAAGCCTTAGCTCTAGCTTCGTCTGGAATAGCTGCGACATTGTTACCAGGTGGAAGAACTGCTCATTGAGCTCTAAAGTTGCCATTAAACATGCAAATCATCGAGATTTTAGGCAAACATTGCTTGTAATTTCTCGATCGACACCAGCAGATGAAATAAGTGCTTGCCTAAAATATTCAACACTATGGCGGCACGTACGTACATTGCAGTTGACTACAAATATGCGTGTCCAGTTGCAGAATAATCCATCAGCTGAGGTATTCTCAAGACAGTTACTGGAAATTGGAAACGGACAGCTGCCAGTCGATGAGATGTCTAAACGAATATCGTTTCACGATCAGTAAAAATAATACTCCATGCGTGGTTCTACGGTTTAAAAGGGAGGGAAGATTAATTAAAAGTAGTCTACTTGAATAGGGGGGTAAGTCAACTCCGGGAAGCCAGCTAAAACTTCTGAAAGCAAAAAGAAGGAATTTCTTCTGCACAGATTCAATTCTATCCTGGTGAATCCCGTATTTCGGGGACCACACACAGGATCCATACTCCAAGATGGGACGTACTATGGATGTATAAAGCGTTTTAGTGGTGTACGGATCATTAAACTCTTTTGACCACCGCTTAATGAAGCCGATGACATTAATGGCATTATTGACCATCGTAGATATGAATGAGTCAAACTTCAATTTGGGGTCAAGAATAATACCAAAATCATAAATTTGAAAGACGTGGTCAAGTTGTGAAGCATCAAGCAAGTAGTGAGCAGTATGAGGGGTACTTCTACAAAAAGACATGACTTTACATTTTGATCAATTTAAATTTAGTAAGTTAGTACGGCACCAGGCTGACAATGCACCCAAAGTGTAGTAAGTTACACAGGGAATATCATCATTATAGGTGAAACATAGCTTCACATCATTAGCAAACATATATACATTAGTCGTTAATAAACAAATTGAATAGCAAAGGACCAAGATGACTCTCCTTGGGAACACCAGGGGTAACTAAAATAGGTTTAGATACAGATGATTTATAAGCAACCTATTGTGTGCGAGCACACAAGTACTCCGAAAGCCACAGTAAAAGTTTTGCTGGAAATCCAATAATTTTTAATTTTTGAACCAACAGAGAATGACTAACAGAGTCAAATGCCTTACTAAAATCGGTGTAAACAACGTCAGTCTGCATTTTTCTTTGGAACCTCAGATAACAAGCGAAGTGAATTCAAGAAGGTAAGTGGTAGTAGATCTACGCCTAACAAAACTATGTTGATGGGGCGATAAAATTGAACTACATACGTTTTGCAGTTCAGAACATATAATTTTTTCGAAGACTTAAGGAATGGCACGAAGAATTTTTATGGAGTGGAATAATAAGGGATTCCTTCTATATTTTTGGAAATATAGCTGAGTCAACCGAAAGTTAAATAATTAATGTAAGGGTTTACAAAGTGAATCAGCACAGTATCTAAGTATACATCCTGACACTCCATCAAGACCAGGCAAGTAGCCAGGTTTGATAGAGTTAAGGTCACTTAGAAGCGTACACTCAGTTATAACTGGGACATTTATGCAATTTGACGTTTGAACTTGAAAAGGATAGGAATTACTGCAATTATATAAACTCTTTGAGCATACTGATTGAAAATACCCAGCAAATAGATCGGCCTCAGCCTGATCAGGACTTGCTTTCGTATTATCGAAGTAAACTGAGGAACGTAAGCCTGAAGATTTACGTTTTGAGTTAACAAATTTATAAAACTATTTAGGAGCACGGGAAAAGTTTAGTCTATAACGATTAAGATAATTATTATAACAAGATGTGTTAACAGAAAGAAAACTAGATTTAGCAACTAAATAAGAAGATAAATCTAAAGTCGTTCCCGATTTTTTAAATTTTTTATATGATCTTTTCTTCGCGTTTTTCAATTTCGACAGTTCCCTCGTAAACCAAAGTGGTTTATTCTCACTTGAAGAACAAGTGAGGGGAACACAAATATCCAAAAGCGAATTCAAGGTCCTATAAAATAAGGCAAAGGCAGTTTCTATATCATTTAAAAAATAAAGGTTATAAAGTTATTTTTACGAAAGCAACGGGTTTTTAAAGAATTATTAGATGCTGGACTAGGGTTAAGAATTACGATAGTTAGTTCTAAGGTTGGATGGTAGGTATCATCCGGAAGCACTAGAGGGTACTCTATTAGCATTACTGAAATCTGAGTCCGATACAATTATCAAGTCTGATATTCTACCACTACTTATGCACCCTGTTAACTTGTGATAGGTCTAACTCCAGTAGGCCATATATAAAATCATCAGAAGTGGCTGGTAATTGCGCCGAAGATGTGTCATTCACAGACCATACAACATGTGGCAGATTAAAATCACCAACCACTATCAGATTATCCATATCTGTCAACAATGACGAAACAAGTTGCAGAGCACAGTAAATGTTATTATCAGAATGGGAAGGAATTTAGGAACAAGTAATATAGAGTGAACGGCCGCTAAATAAGAATTTAACACATAAAAACTCTACGTCCGGAAAATCATGAAAATGAATCCGTTCAGAGGAAATACAAGAGTCAACAGCAATGAGAAAGCCACCCCCTTGTGGGAGGCACGATCGTATCTGTACAAGTTATACTTAGAAGGAAAAACGGAATAATCAGAAATATCGAGTTTTAACCAGGTTTCAGTGAGTGCAACTATATGTGAATCAAATGATAAGCTGTTAACATATAATTCAGCAAGTTTAGTGCTTAGGCCTCTAACATTTTGATAGGCCAAACTAAGTACACAGAGAAAAAAAATCTGTTCTCGCTAGTGCAAAATCAAGAACATCCGTTGACAATAACTGCCTAAGCACGGTTTTTCTTGATATGAGAACGGTTTTCTTATATTAAGAACGGAATTCTTAAGACCGAAAATCTTGCTTTAAGAACGACATGTTATTGAAACCGTTCTTAATATGATAACATTGTATGTTAATTTAAGAACAATTTTTTCTTGAATTTTGACTAGCGTTGGTTGTTGTTTTTAAAAAATAAATTTAATTTTTATAACACCTTGAAATCAGTATCATAACGCTAATTGAATTTGTGGGTAATTCAAGTACAGTATGTATATGCTACTATAATATTGTTATTAAACTTATGGCTGGGCTGCTGTGGGGAGACATTTTAAGTATTTAACTGTGTAGCTGGTTTTTTTTAATAGTTAATGGCCTTACCAAATATCTTTAATATTTATTTATTTATTTATTTATAGTCAGCTAAGAGCAGCTGACATTAAAATGAATCAAAATTTAATTTAAATTAAAAATAGTTAAAATAATTAAATGAAGTCAAATATAGAAAAATTTTTTTTTTTTTTTTTTTTTTAACTTGTAGTCTTTATTTGCAATCAGTCCCTATGGGGAATATCAGCGAATTGTACTGCATAACATTGACTTTTCTGTATAATAAGTTTTATGCCATGACTTGGGAGTTGTTATTGGTGTTTAAAAAGGGGGGTGGGGGAGGAGGGAGGAGGATTTGAAATTTTATGTGTGTGGCAAATCCAGGGGGTGTAGCCTCTTCAGTCGCCGAGTCGTTGTGCTGTTGTCCAGCAGGTTTATGGCCAGAGGGTTGACATGGTTGTCCAGCCTGTCCTGATATACCTTCGTGAGCCTAGCCACCTCCTGGCTTATGCGAGGGACTTCTAGTTCTTGGTGAATTTCTGCGTTTGTAGATATGGGTGCGCCTCAGAAATAATGCGCAGAACCTTGTTTTGGAAGACTTGGATTCTTTCTCTGTTGTTACTCTTTGCAGTGCCCCAGAGTGCTATGCCATACGTCCACATAGGTTTTAGTATGGCTTTATAAATGAGGAGTTTGACCCTTAGTTTGATGGTGGACCTTCTATCTAGCAGCCACAGTTGCTTGCGAAACCTCGCGTTCAACTGGGAACGTTTTTGTGTGAGATGACTACTCCAGGTTAAACGCCTGTCCAATACCAGGCCTAGGTACTTTGCAGTAACGCTGCTGGGTATGGCAGCGCCATCCAGGCTGACGGCAGGGCAGTCTCCTCTTCTCAGGGCAAACGTAGTGTGTGTGGATTTATCTGGGTTGACTACAATATTCCACCGTCTTAGCCATGTGTTTAAGCGGTCCAGCTGATTTTGGATTATGCTGGACGCCACGATTGGGGACTTATCATTGGCTAAAAAGGCGGTGTCATCGGCGTAAGTGGCAGTGAGCATTCTAGGGTCGCTGATGGTTGGCATATCTGCTGTATACATTGTGTATAGCGTCGGGCCCAGGACACTTCCATGTGGGACTCCAGCTCTGACTTCTCTTATTGCTGAGCTCTCCTCGCCGCATTTAACGTAGAAAGATCTACCAGTTAGGTAAGATCTGAGCAGCAGATAGAGAGGGGCTGGTAGCGCTAGCTTCAGTTTGTAGAGCAATCCTGTATGCCAAACCCTGTCGAAAGCTTGCCTGACATCAAGGAAGACGGCCGAGCAGTATTCCTTTTCCTCAAGAGCTTCCAGAATTTTGTGAACGATCCTATGGCACTGTTCCGGTGTGCCATGCAGCTCCCTGAAGCCAAACTGGTGATGTGGAATCAAACCGGCCTCTTCCAGTATTGGTCGAACTCTACGCAAAAGTAGTCTCTCAACTACTTTGGAGAGTAAGGCCAATAGGCTAATCGGGCGATAGGAGGCAAGATTGGCTGCAGGTTTCCCAGGTTTTCGGATCAGTATCACCTCGGCGCATTTCCACTGGGTGGGAAAATTTCCTAGCTGGAAGCATTTGTTGGCGATTTTGAGGAGAAGGGAAGTCGCCTTTGGCGGTAGAGCTTTAATGGCTGGGACGTCGATACCGTCATATCCAGGCGATTTAGAGGACTTGAGCTGCTTTATTTCGCCAAGGAGTTCGTCATATTCAATCTCCGGGATGGGAAGAGACATTTGGAGGGGTATATCTAGGGAACGGATAGTGTCTTCCTCGTCTTCTGGAGAGCACCTTGTGAAGGGGGAGAAAGAGCAGTAGAGGTGTTCGGCGAATGCTAAGGCCCTTTCTTTTTCGGTTCTGCACCAGGAACCGGATATATCCTTTACAGGTTCCACTCTCCTTGCGGGTCTCTTGATCCTTTTGGTGATTTGCCATAGGTTGTGGTCGGGTTGGCATGGTTCCACTTGTAGCAGGTACTGCTCAAGGGACTCTCTCCTCAGGTTCTGGAGCAGCTCCTTCAAGGCCTTGGCTGCTCTGTTGTACTCCGTCTTGTCGCGCGGGTTACGAGAAATGTGCCATACTCGCCGTAGACGCCTCTTCTCAGCAACTATGGCAGCAACATTAGGAGACCAGAGATGCTTTTCTCTGTGTGGCACTGTGTTTCGCGGTCTCTGAGCAGGGGTGGCATAGCGGGCGGCGTTGTGGATTTCCATGTTTAGTTCCTCTACGGCGTTGTCCAGGTCGTCGCCGTTTTCGATGATAACCTCAGGATCCAGTTTATGCTCCAGCCATCTTTGGTACCGCTCGAGATTGGTGTTTTGCTTGAACAGCCTGGTAGTTTTCGCCTTTGTATCTGCCAGTGAGTTCTCCTGGAACTGTCTTTGCTCAGTAATGTGTCGAGGTGGACAGTACGCAGCCGCGATGGTCAAGTCTCCACACGGACCCGATACTCTAACCTTTGCACACTGAGCCCACTGTTGCTGGAATGCCGGTAGCTCAATAAATTTAATGCCGCTTTTAATGATGATGGCCGCTCCTCCTCTGGCAGTGCCGTTAGGGTGGTTGGCTGCTATCACGTCGTAACCTGAAATTGAAAAGTGTGATCTTTGGGAGAAATGGGTCTCAGAAGCTAGAAGAATGTCCACTTTGTTTGTTTTAAGGTAGAGTTCTACCTCTGACCTGCTGTTGCACAGGCCTTTCGCATTCCATAGGACTATATGGAGACTTATTTGCATTGTTTTGCGATCAGTGACGTTAGGAGGCTGGTCATTGCTGAAAACTGGTCCATAAGCTTCTCCATCATGGCCTCAAGTCTACGCATAATGCTGGCAAAGGACGTGCCGGGCACGAGTGTGGCTGGTGCAGTGTCTCTACTTGACTGGGTGATTGCCCTTGGTTTTGGGAAGTGCAGTACCCTGACCTTTTGGTAGACCTTGCAACCTTTGTAGGACGCTGCATGGTTCCCATTACAGGGGGTGCAGCAGGCAGGGGTTTCCTTGGCCTTCAGACATTCCACTGAGTTGTGGTCTCCTCCACACTTGACGCACTTAGGAGCAAGGCGGCAGTAACGCTGAGAGTGTCCGAATCCCTGGCAGCGGAAGCATTGAATGACCTCCCTGGTTTTGTAAGGTGGCTCGACAGAGAGAATATGGACATTGGCATATTTGTATTGCGGCTAATGGCATTTTTGATTTCGTTGCCACGAACTGTATGCCCTAGCGCAGCCAATGAGTCTTTGATTTCGTCGGTGTCAGTGAAGTGGTGGAGTCCTTTGACCACTATACGGTATGCACGCTCGTCCCTGGGCTGGAACGTTTGGTAGCGGATTCCATTGCCATTTAAATAGTGTTTGAGTTTGGAGTAGCCGTCTTTGTCGTCTAGGGTGATCCGCACTCTTCCGTCTCTCCCTGACTTATAGTCATATTTTAAATTGCCGACTGCAATTTCCACGTCGGTTAATAACCCTTTAATGTCACCCACATACGGGATAAAAATGGGGGGAGGTTTGATGGTCCTTAGTGCGGCAGTGGCGGCCTCTTCTCTTGCAGTGGGAACAGTGGATGCCGGAGGCATGTCGTCGTCTTTGTCGTCGCTGTCGTCGCTGTCATCGGTGAGCATTGCAAACCGGTTAGAGTTGACCGTTTTCGACTTAGGGGGGACTTTGCGGTTGGGGGTTTTACGTCTGACCTCCACCGGTTCCGTTCCAGTAGAGCTGTCCGAGCCGTTGTCCATTGTATTCGCCATTGCAGCTTTTTTGGCTTTGGTCTGCTTGACCACAGCCATTATCTTGAACTTGGTGGGGGCCAGCTGCCACCTCACCTTGGCACTGTCTGATGTTGACGGCTCCATGCTGAGTGCTGTGCCCTTCGTAGGCAACAGCAGCGTCAGCGGAACAGCTTGTTTCCCTTGGGATTTCGGGTCTCGCCTGGAGGTATGCAGTACTTTTCCTAGAAACGGAATTTAATCGCACAGCCTTAGCTTATGCGATGGTTTCTTTTTTAAATGCACAGCCTATAAGTAGGCAACACTTTTTGGGGCTCGGCCCTGACTGGCTGGCCGATCAGAGCAAGGCAACGGTTCTTGCTGCTGCTTATCAGCGATTGTCTGCTTTAAAGAGAGTTAAATCTTTGTTGATGATGTTTAGCACACGCGATTGAAAAATAGTAGAATTGTGGCACTTTGTAAACAAAACTGACTGCGAAGTTTGCTGTCGTCCGTGATCGCGTCCGATCACCTTGGCTGTCACAATGCAATTGAATAATATATAAATCTGAAAATATATTTAAAAGTTAACGTTAAAGCTCTGGGAAATTCAATAAAAAATTGAGCAGTCCAACATTTGTTGCGAGGATTGGGAAAAACCCAGAAAAACCCAATCAGACCAGCGATAGATTAGTAATTAGTGGTTACGATTATATAAAGCAAAAAGGATCGATCTTTTTAGTACTGGAGTTGAGACCTCCAAGGAGACAAGAGAATAAAGTTTGTTATAGTCAGAACATATAACACGAAATGGTTCATGAATTAAATAGTTGCTGAAGCAACGATCAAGGCTAAGGGGTAAAAAGTTACGTGAAGATCTAATTGGGACATTAAATTTAATTCGACTCAAAAGAACTGATGAGTCGATTTCACCATTAAGTAGGTTAGTAATAAATAATACTCCATGCATAGTTCTACGGTTTAACAATGAGTGAAGATTTATTAAAAGGAGTCTACTAGAATACGGGGGTAAGTCAACTCCAGCAACCCAGTTAAAACTTCTAAGGGCAAATAGAAGAAATTTCTTCTGCACAGATTCAATTCTGTCCTGGTGAATCGAGTATTGTGGGGACCACACACAAGATCCATACTCCAGAATGGGACGAACTAAGGATGTATAAAGCGTTTTAGTGGTGTACGGATCATTAAACTCTTTCGACCACCGCTTGATGAAGCCAATGACATTAATGGCCTTATTGACCATATACGAAATATGAGCGTCAAACTTTAATTTAGGATCAAGAATAATGCCTAAATCTTTAATTTCAAACACGCGGTCAAGTGGTGAAGCATCAAGCAAGTAGTGAGCAGTATGAGGGGTACTTCTACAAAAAGACATGACTTTACATTTTGAACAATTTAAATTTAGTAAGTTAGTACGGCACCAGGCTGACAAAGCACCCAAATCCGACTGTAGTAAATTACACAGGGAAGCGTCATCATAGGTGAAACATAGCTTTACATCATCAGCAAACATATACACAAAAGAGTTAGTAATAACAGCTGGGAGATCGTTAATAAACAAATTAAATAGCAAAGGACCAAGATGACTACCCTGGGGAACGCCAGAGGTAACAAAAATAGGTTTAGATACAGACGATTTAAAAACAACTTTTTGTGTTCGGCCACACAAGTACTCCGAAAGCCACAATAATAGTTTTGATGGAAATCCAATAATATTTAATTTATGAAGCAACAGAGAATGACTTACAGAATCAAATGCCTTACTAAAATCGGTGTAAACAACGTCAGTTTGCATTTTTTCCTGAAACCCTTTGATAACAAGCGAAGTGAACTCAAGAAGGTTAGTGGTAGTAGATCTACGCCTAACAAAACCGTGTTGATAAGGCGATATAATCGAACTACATTCGTGTTGCAGTTGAGAACATATAATTTTTTCAAAGACTTTTGGTATGGCAGACAACTTGGATATGCCCCTATATTTTTTAACGTTTGATTTTGAAGAATTTTTATGGAGTGGAATTATAAAGGATTCCTTCCATATATCAGGGAACACGTTTGAATCAACAGACAAGTTAAATAATTTATTTAATGGCGCACAAAGAGAATCCACGCAGTATCTAAGAATACAACCTGGCACTCCATCAGGACCAGGCAAGTAACCAGGTTTAATAGAGTTAAATTCACTCAGGAGCGTAGACTCAGTAACTACTGGGACATATATGCAATTTGACGTTTGAACTTGAAAAGGATAAGAATTACTACTACTATACATATTCGATGAGTATACTGATTGAAAATACTCAGCAAATAGATCGGCTACTGCCTGATCAGAACTTGCTTTTGTATCATCTAGGTATACTGAGGATGGCAAGCAAGAAGTCTTACGTTTAGAGTTAACAAATTTATAAAACTGTTTAGGGTCACGTGAAAAGTTTAGTCTACAACGATTAAGATAATTATTATAGCAAGATGTGTTAACAGAAAGAAAACTAGATTTTGTTACATAATACGAAGATAAATCTAAAGTAGTTCCCGATTTTTTAAATTTTTTATATGATCTTGTCTTCACGCTTTTCAATTTCGATAGTTCCCTCGTAAACCATGGTGGTTTATTATCACTTGAAGAATAAGTGAGGGGAACACAAATATCCAAAAGCGAATTCAAGGTCCTATAAAATATGGCTATGGCAGTTTCTATATCACTACAAGAATAAAGGCGAGACCAATTAGTATGTTGAAGAAGATAATTTTATTTAGTAAAATTTGTTTTACGAAAGCAACGGGTTTTTAAAGTATTTTTAGATACTGAAAAAGGGTTAAGAATTTCAATGGATAGTTCTAAGGTTGGATGGTAAGTATCTTCCGGAAGCACTAGAGGGGGTATTCTACTAGTATTACTGCAATCGGAGTCAGAAACAAATATTAAGTCCAACATTCTACCACTACAGTTATGCACCCTGTTAACTTGCGATAGGCCTAACTCCAGTAGGCCATCGATAAAATCAGAAGTGACTGGTAACACCGCCGAAGATGTGTCATTCACAGACGATGCAACATGTGGCAGATTAAAATCACCAACCACTATCAGATTATCCATATCTGACAAAAATGACGAAACAAGTTGCAGGGCACTCAGATGGGATGAGTAAATGTTAATATCAGATTGAGGAGGAATATAAGAGCAAGTAACATAAAGTGAACGGCCGTTTAGTAATATTTTAACACATAAAAACTCTATGTCCGGAAGATGCTGAGAAAGAATCTGTTCAGAGGAAATACAGGAGTCAACAGCAATGAGAACACCACCCCCCTTGCGGGAAGTGCGATCGCATCTGTACAAGTTATATTTAGAAGGAAAAATTCGGTCCTTGGCATACCCTTTCGCATTACCATATATGGTTTAGCTAAAGATATTCCTAAATTCTACGCAGTGTTTTTTTTTTGTTTACCTGCCAATTTGGATTCACATCTTTGAAAATAATACATAACAAGATTCAGAGCACACTAAAAGCCAAAATTTTATTCCATATCTCTCAGGCTTAGAAGGCATGTATTGACGAAACTTGCATATTCCACGAAATCCAAGTAATTGCTCATCAATGGTCACACATTCTGTTGGGTTATAATAATCATTCAAAAGTTGGGACCACTTATCAAATATTTCCCGGATTGGTGCAATTTTATCGGAAGAGCTTTGCTGACGACTACTCATAACATCATCAAACCGAATGACTCGATTCATGTATTCGAATTTTTTTCTCGAAATTATCGCTATGAAAATGGGACGTCCATATTCAAGATCGAATAAATCCAACAGTGTTTCATTTTTTGATCTACAAAACAAACAAAAAATTAATAAATTTTAAAAATGAAACAAATGACCGAAGCACTTACCTGTAAACTCCAGCCAAAAGTAAAACAGATTAATGTGCGTGCAACAAATTTGAATCGATTTCGACATAATTGTCACCACATTGTGATTTTGCATATGCGTTTGACCACTTCAAAATAATATTCTCTATTGGAGGTGGAAAGAACAATAAAAATGCATCTTTTATATCATCAATACGTGATTTTGCATATCTTGTTGCGCCTGGACGCAAGCTCAAAACATTTTCCTTTCGTAATCTTCCAGTTCGTTCTTGCACTGGTTCTGATTTCCACACAATGCCATCTTTTGAAACAAACAATGGATCGCCAATATCATTTTCTGATTCCGTAACAATTGCTTCGACATCGTCAATTTCAAATTCCGATTCACTATCACTTCCAGACAATTCAAGTTGTTCTTCCGATGAATAATTTCCATCAGTATCAGAAAGGTCATCATCACCCGATTCATTTAAAATATCTTCTAGCTCTTCGTCCGTAAGATAATTCGGTCTAGCCATTCCAATGTAAATAAATTTATGCCAGCTATGTGTGCAAAATGTATTTCTCAGACAATGCGACTAGAACTTTCTTCAAACAAACTAACAAGCTCACTGCATATGAACGAAAAAAAAATACATGAAGCTTGCTTACACATTTATTCATCCTCTCTTTTCTTGGAAAGCGCATAACTGTAATTTGCTGCTCTCTTGTTTCAAAGTTTTCAGTATTGATACAAAACAGACATGCAGTGCAGAATGTATTTTTATATGTATGTATGTACATTGTACATACTTACATATTCATACATATATTTGTATATGTATATGCATATACATATGTATATAAGTTCGTACGTATATATGTATATGCATATACATATGTATATAAGTTCGTACGTATATATGTATATGCATATACATATGTATATAAGTTCGTACGTTCACTCACATAACGGTGATTTTCTTGACTCTGCTGCCTTTTTATACCCTTAACCCATAAAATGGGTAAATAAGGGTATAATGGTTTTGTGCAAAAGTATGTAACAGGCAGAAGGAAGCATCTCCGACCCTATAAAGTATATATATTCTTGATCAGCATCAATAGCCGAGTCGATTTAGCCATGTCCGTCTGTCCGTCTGTCTGTCCGTCCGTCCGTCTGTCCGTCTGTATGAACGCGTGGATCTCAGAGACTACAAAAGCTAGAGACTTCAGACTTGGGATATAAGTTCTCCTATACCATGAGCAGAACAAATTCAACTTCAAATTATCGATAACTCTTCTGGTTTCCGATATACGCATGTGATCGATAACAAAAAAATATCGAATTTGGAAAATGAGGGTTGAAAGAATGGGTAACGATAGATCTTTTCTGAAAATTTCGTCCAAATCGGTTAAGAAACACCGGAGATATCGAATTTAATCGATTGAAGTTAAGTCAGTATACCAAAGTCTTATATAAATTTAATTTATATATTGCAACTGGGTTCAGGGTATCTTCTAGTCGGGCTGTCCCGACTAGAGCCTTCTTACTTGTTTTATTTTACTACGTCTACTTTGTTAGGTAAAATAGCATTAGCAAAGACACAAATATATGAAAATCCTATATGTGTAGAAATCTACACACGAGATAGCATTCGTAATTTTTCTCATATATTTACATTAAACAATTTTTTTCAATCAAATTAAGCATTTTTTGGCACAACTCTATGAAAAAATAATTGTCAAGAAGTTTTATCAATATCGATCAAAACATGTGGAAAAAAAAAAAAAAAAATGGACATTGTGTAGTTTTCTACACAAGGAGGGGATGAAGGTTAATTTGGTACAAATAGAACGAAATTGGTTCCATTTGTACCAAATTAAGAACTAATGTTCTTAAAATGGACCAATATCAACACACGGTTCTTAAATCAAGAACGTCTGTTCATAATTAAAGAAAATAATCAATCATTAAGAAAAAATAAGAACGAAAAGTCTGAAAAATTAAGAACATTTGTTCTTTTTTTTTTCTCAGTGTAGTCTTGTTAGTTTTTTGCCACCGTGGTGGAGGCAACAGGGTGGCTAACAGGCGGTGCACTACTAATCCTAATACCCTTATTATTATTAAGTCGCCTTTTCTCATACTCCTTTACAACAAGCTGCTGCGGCCAGAACTTTTCTGAACAAATTGTCGAAAAAAGTTCAGGCGGCACGCTCAACTTGAAAGAGGATATACTTCGGGCATGTTTAAATTTTAACTTCTTAACAATAATAATATATATATATGTTTTTAGATTTTTAAGTATCGATATTTTCGTTTCATTTCGGCAAATTACTTTCAAATCGTTGCGCCAGATAATCCGTCGATGTGCCCCTAAGGCTGTTCTAAAAATAATAATACATACATATTATAATTTTAAAAGCTTTATCATGTTTCTCAAATTAAATCAAACGTTTATAAATTCTTTATTTTCAGGCAAACTACGTATCGGACTTGTTCATGAAGAGCCCAAGCACAAAGTCTTACTTGACTAGAAGCTCACAGGACATAAGCCAAACACATTCATCGCTTGTTGTGACAACAAATTAATCTAACATCCAAATAAAACTTTGAAGTATTCGTTTAGGATACTTATGATATAAATTATTAGCACAACGTGGATCTGCAAAATTGTATCCATGAAGCATCTGCTGCCTTTGTTTAAATTTAAAAATATTGACAAGACAATTGTAATTTTACTATTAAGCACGGCGACACACAGAAGTTTAAATTTTCTCTTGAGACAAGAGAGCAAGGTCAACAGAAATGTTTCCCCTGCCTTTCACACGCCATGGATTGCAATACAGTGTTTCTTCAAGCTTAGTGATTCTGATTTGTATTGCTTTATTTAATTCCGACTTTTTTCAAGTTACACAGAAACATAAATTACAATTAAAAAATCAAAAAAACTTTTAGATATATTTTAAGCTACAGTTTCCCAGCGCCTCGATTTGAGAGTGGATTCTTATAAAACTCGACTACTAATCAAATAAAAACATTTATTTGAGATATCAATCATAAAAAAATAAAAATTTACTTATTTATTTTTTATATTAAATAAAGTTTTAACGTTTATTTATCGAAATATTAATACTCAAAAATCAGCAAAACACGAAAATTGTATTCCTTGACGCGCATCTGTTACGTATACAAGCAAAATAACTTAATATTGTTATACTCGATACCGAAGGTAAAGAGTATATTGAGTTTGTGCAATGTCCGTCATGGTGTCTGTCCGTCTGTATGAACACAACTTTTTTCCACACCCTTCAAGCTAGAGACTTGAAACTTTCCAATTCTCTTTATCTATGGGAAAGTAAATTAAAGTGTCAAGATGGGGGTTCTACGATAACTGAGGGGCTGGCAAATCGATAAATTCGATAACTCAAAACCGATAAATCCACATATTTCACACAACCTTGCAGCTAGAACTACCAAATTTGGTGAGAAGATAGCTACTAGCAACCTCCAAAAAACTGCATTAAAAATTTTGGAGCCACGCTAACCCATTCCGCCCCCAGCCCCCCCGCATTTTAAAGTCAAAAAAGCCTGTATCTCCCACAGTTTTTGAGCTATAGCCACCAAATTTGGTGCCAGGATAGGTGATGATGACCCCTCAAAAGCTGCATCAAAAGATTAAATGCCACGCCCACCAATACCGCCCTAGCCACCCCCATGTGCCCCAACGCTTCGTCAAAAACGGGAATGCGTGTATTTTCCAGAGTAGTGGAGCTAGAGCCTCCAATTTTGGTAGGAAGATAGCTGGCAATGACCCCCAAAAATCTGCATCAAAGTTTTGGAGCCACGCCCACCCATTCCGCCCCCAGCCCCCCGCATTTTGAAATCAGAAATGGTTATATCTCCCACAGTTTTTGAGCTAGAGCCACCAAATTTGGTGCCAGGGTAAGTGATGATGACCCCCAAAAATTTGCATCAAAAGATTGGATGCCACGCCCACCAATACCGCCCTAGCCACCCCCATGTGCCCCAACGCTTCGTCAAAAACGGGAATGCGTGTATCTTCCAGAGTAGTGGAGCTAGAGCCTCCAATTTTGGTAGGAAGATAGCTGGCAATGACCCCCAAAAATCTGCATCAAATTTTTGGAGCCAACCCCACCCATTCCGCCCCCCTTTCCCCTCCATTTACAAACTTTGGGCTAGAGTCACCAAATTTGGTATGAAGTTAGCAATTGACATTTTACAAAGATCTGCATCAAAAATTTGGACGCCACACCCACCCATACTGCCCCCAGCCCCCCTTTCCCATCCATTTACAAACTTTGAGCTTGAGTCACCAAATTTCGTATGAAGATAGCAATTGACATTCCTCAAAGATCTGCATCAAAAATTTGGATGCCACGCCCACCCATACTGCCCCCAGCCCCCCTTTCCCACCTTTTACAAACTTTGAGCTAGAGTCACCAAATTTGGTATGAAGATAGCAATTGACATTCCACATAGATCTGCATTAAAAATTTGGATGCCACGCCCACCCATAGCGCCCCAGCCCCCCTTTCACCACATTTTACAAACTTTGAGCAAGAGTCACCAAATTTGGTATGAAAATAGCAATTGACATTCCACAAAGATCTGCATCAAAAATTTATGCCACGCCCACCCATACCGCCCCCAGCCACACATTTAAAGACTATTATTAGCAGCTTAAAATGTCATGATTCACCTTCAAATTGTGTCGATAAATATAAAACAGTAATTCGCATATAATATAAATTACTTGTCCAGATTTGCACATACAATTATATTTTAAAGGAATATGTAGACAAATAAAAGTTTCGGGGGGACGCTTTTGACGAGAGAAAATGTTTTTTTTTTAACAAATAAATTTGTCTCTGAAATAAGTAATATAAAGGCCTGTACGCATGAGCCCCATACAGCTCCCGTACCGTATACATGAGTTTTACGGACCTTATCTTTTAATAAATCGGAAATGCAGCTGTGTTTTGTATAGTTAAATTCAAAATATTGATTCATGACCAAAGCGCTACTGTTGTTTTTGAGTACAACTAACGCTCTGCTGCTGGCGGTTGTTAAAAAAAAAGGCAGGCTGCAAAACAAAAAAGCATTTTAGTGAACCCATATTTGATGGGCAGAGCTGAGATTACAAAAGATAATGCTAAACATAACGGAAACCACTCAAAAGAATCCCCAATATGTGGAACACTCAGCGAACAGCCACCAGCACTGCCACTCTTAATGTCACACAAGACTGGCCGACATTGCTTCAAACAGTAACAACAGCACAGCTTTTATTTAACATTTTCATTGTTCAACACTTAGCTACTGCCAGTGACTAACAGAGCTGCAGACCAGTGTTTCGTAACACGGTACGGGCGCTGTACGAGACTGTTTTTATACTCGTTACCGAAGGTAAAGAGTATATTGGTTTTGTGCAATGTCCGTCATGGTTTCTGTCCGTCTGTCCGTTATTCCACACCCTTCAAGCTAGAGACTTGAAACTTTCCAATTCACTTTATCTATGGGATAGTAAATTAAAGTGTCAAGATTGGGGTTCTACGATAACTGGGGGCTGGCAAATCGATAAGTTTGATAACTCAAAAACGATAAATCCGCATATTTCGCACATCCTTACAGCTAGAACTACCAAATTTGGTGAGAAGATAGCTACTAGGAAAGAATTTTGGAGCCACGCCTACCCATTCCGCCCCAGCCCCCCCGCTGTAGCCACCAAATTAAGTTCCAAGATAGGTGATGATGACCCCCCAAAAACTGCATAAAAAGTTTGGATGCCACTCCCACCAATACTGCCCTAGCCGCCCCCATCCGCCACAACGCTTCGTCAAAAACAGGAATGCGTGCATCTTCCAGAGTTGTGGAGCTAGAGCCAGCAATTTTGGTAGGAAGATAGCTGGTATCGACCCCCAAAGAACTGCATCAAAGTTTTGGAGCCACACCAGCCCATTCCGCCCCCCTTTCCCCACCATTTATAAACTTTGAGCTAGAGTCACAAATTTTGGTAGGAAAATAGCAATTGACATTTCACATAGATCTGCGTCAAAAATTTGGATGCCAAGCCCATCCATACCGCCCCCAGCCCCCCTTTCCCCAGCTTTTACGCACTTTGAGCTAGAGTCAACAAATTTGGAAGGAAGATAGCCGATGGCATCCCCATCTGTATCGGAGAATTTTTAAGGCAGCGTACACCCCTGCCGCATCCGTACCCCTTTGCAATCAGGCCTCTTTTTGTACCGGTTTTAATACTGGTAATGAGTATACCGCAGTCGGTTGCGTCCGACTGCAACGAATCCACTTGGTTTTATATGAAGCTTCTACGGTACGGGCGATGTGCTAGCATCTGCGTAGAGGCCTTAACCCTTAACTAACTGTAGCAGTCATAAAAAATCCTTGCAGCAGCGATTACGAATAAACAATCATTTCATGTTAGTGAGGAAATAAAAACAAGAACAAATTATTTTATTGCCAGTGACAACCATCAGAAACACCTGCAGGTGCACATGCACTTTACATTTATTGTGAAAACTTTTGAAATTAAATCTTTTTCAGGGAAAGTTTATCTCTAAAATCAATCAATGAAGTTTTGCATATTGATACTTTAACGTAAATTTTCCGCTCCATAAGTTCAGTACTTTTTGGTAACCTACCGGCACGAGTCTTTCTAGGTATGTTCTAGAGAGATTTTTTCTTAGATTGTTTTTGTCTCTAAGCAAGTTAACTAGCGTCGCAAAACCCGCACCAGTTCGGCTGTCGAGCCGTCAAAATCTAATTGTTAGGCTACAAACAAAAATAGCCTGAATACTGACAATTTGACTAAACTAAAAATAGGCAATAAAGTTATAGATTTTGTCGAAAAGTTCGTGAAGCTCGGGATAACATTTAATAGAACCCTGGCTTCGAAAACGTATGGAGTCCTCCGACAATAATTAGCCAGCAAATATAAGAACACTGATCGCCAAAACCAAAGTGACACCCATTCATAATTTTAAAGTAACATTAAATATTATTGCTCGTTACGTGCACGGTCGGCAGAGATCTGCCCACGTAACGCACTATGCAAAGAATCTTGTTGACCTAGATTTGCGTCTCTTATCTAGTGACAACGTTGCAGTCTAAAGCTGATTCTTGCTCATAAATTGTGAAAGATATACGTATTTCAGTTTTTAAAAAGCGGGGACTCGGGCGGTATAGGTGGGCGTGGCATACAAAGTATTGAAGTAGATTTTTGGGGATCCTTACCAGCTTAATTCTTAACAATTTCGATTACTCTAGCTCAAAAACTGTGATCACTTTTTATCGCTCAACCAAATAGACTCAAGGTCCTAAAATTAATATAAATCAAAAATGTATTGAAAAATTTATTACTAAATAAGTTTTTATTTTTATTTTTTTATTTTTATTTATTTATTTTTATTTATTTATTTTTTTTTTTTTTTAATGTTAATTAATAATGTGAATAGCCACCTTTGTTTGAAATCACTTCACAAATTCGGTCAGGGATTGAATCGTAGATGAGGAAGATGTAGATATACTTAACAATAAATTTGTCAAGCTTATTGTAAAAAAGCGTTGGGCGCTCGATGTACGAGAAATATGGACAAAGCGCCCCACGCTTTTTTTTACAATAATGCTAGTATTTATCATTTATTATTGTTTTAAGCTTATTTGAAAAATTATTTTTAACTTTTTAGTTTGATATGCTCTAAAAGCGTGTTTTTTAGTTTTTTTAAACTATATTTATTTTTCACTTTTTAGTTCGATGTGTGTTTTAGTTTTTTTTTAATTTTAGTTCTATTAATTATTAAAAAAAAAAAATTGGAAGTTCTAGAGAACATGAACATGGTGCAGATTTAAAAAAAAAAACAATTTTTTTTTCGGCCGTGGACGGGATTAGAACCCACGATCGGTGAGTCCGGGAGCGAAGACCCGCGCCTTAGACCGCTCGGCCAACGAACGAACTTGAGGTAGATGGATATACTGACAGTAATAAGCCTCTTGCTTTTAGTCCAAAGGAGAGTTACATACATACAAACATACAAACATACAAACATACAAGTGAAGCTAATATAAGCGTGTTAAAAATTAAATCAAACGCTATCGGCTTGGATAACGTAAACCCAAATGAAATCAGAAATTGCTATATCTCCCACAGTTTTTGAGCTAGAGCCACCAAATTTGGTGCCAGGGTAAGTGATGATGACCCCCAAAAATTTGCAGATTGGATGCCACGCCCACCAATACCGCCCTAGCCACCCCCATGTGCCCCAACGCTTCGTCAAAAACGGGAATGCGTGTACCTTCCAGAGTAGTGGAGCTAGAGCCTCCAATTTTGGTAGGAAGATAGCTGGCAATGACCCCCAAAAATCTGCATCAAAGTTTTGGAGCCACGCCCACCCATTCCGCCCCCAGCCCCCCCCGTATTTTGAAATCAGAAATTGCTATATCTCCCACAGTTTTTGAGCTAGAGCCACCAAATTTGGTGCCAGGGTAAGTGATGATGACCCCCAAAAAACTGCAGCAAACGATTGGATGACACGCCCACCAATACCGCCCTAGCCACCCCCATCTGTCCCAACGCTTCGTCAAAAACGGGAATGCGTGTATCTTCCAGAGTAGTGGAGCTAGAGCCACCAAATTTGGTAGGAAGATGGCTGGCAACGACCCCCAATAACCTTTCCCCTCCATTTACAAACTTTGAGCTAGAGTCACCAAATTTCGTATGGAGATAGCAGTTGAGATGCCACAAAGATCTGCATCAAAAATTTGGACGCCACACCCACCCATACTGCCCCCAGCCCCCCTTTCCCATCCATTTACAAACTTTGAGCTAGAGTCACCAAATTTCGTATGAAGATAGCAATTGACATTCCTCAAAGATCTGCATCAAAAATTTGGATGCCACGCCCACCCATACTGCCCCCAGCCCCCCTTTCCCCACCTTTTACAAACTTTGAGCTAGAGTCACCAAATTTGGTATGAAGATAGCAATTGACATTCCACATAGATCTGCATTAAAAATTTGGATGCCACGCCCACCCATAGCGCCCCAGCCCCCCTTTCGCCATATTTTACAAACTTTGAGCAAGAGTCACCAAATTTGGTATGAAAATAGCAATTGACATTCCACAAAGATCTGCATCAAAAATGTATGCCACGCCCACCCATACCGCCCCCAGCCCCCCTTTCCCAACATTTTACAAACTTTGAGCTAGAGTCACCAAATTTGGAAGGAAGATAGCTTGTGGCATCCCCATCTGCATCGGAGAATCTTTACGGCAGCGTACACCCCTGCCGCATCCGTACCCCTTTGCAATGAGGCCTCTTTTTACCGGTTTTAATACTGGTATCGAGTATACCGCAGTCGGTTGCGTCCGACTGCAACGTTTCCACTTGTTTTTTATATGCATACACACATTTAAAGACTATTATTAGCAGCTTAAAATGTCATGATTCACCTTCAAATTGTGTCGATAAATATAAAACAGTAATTCGCATATAATATAAATTACTTGTCCAGATTTGCACATACAATTATATTTTAAAGGAATATGTAGACAAATAAAAGTTTCGGGGGGACGCTTTTGACGAGAGAAAATGTTTTTTTTTTACAAATAAATTTGTCTCTGAAATAAGTAATATAAAGGTTTTTCCTCAAATTTTTCTGTAAAGGCCTGTACGCATGAGCCCCATACAGCTCCCGTACCGTATACATGAGTTTTACGGACCTTATCTTTTAATAAATCGGAAATGCAGCTGTGTTTTGTATAGTTAAATTCAAAATAATGATTCATGACCAAAGCGCTACTGTTGTGTTTGAGTACAACTAACGCTCTGCTGCTGGCGGTTGTTAAAAAAAAAGGCAGGCTGCAAAACAAAAAAGCATTTTAGTGAACCCATATTTGATGGGCAGAGCTGAGATTACAAAAGATAATGCTAAACATAACGGAAACCACTCAAAAGAATCCCCAATATGTGGAACACTCAGCGAACAGCCACCAGCACTGCCACTCTTAATGTCACACAAGACTGGCCGACATTGCTTCAAACAGTAACAACAGCACAGCTTTTATTTAACATTTTCATTGTTCAACACTTAGCTACTGCCAGTGACTAACAGAGCTGCAGACCAGTGTTTCGTAACACGGTACGGGCGCTGTACGAGACTGTTTTTATACTCGTTACCGAAGGTAAAGAGTATATTGGTTTTGTGCAATGTCCGTCATGGTTTCTGTCCGTCTGTCCGTTATTCCACACCCTTCAAGCTAGAGACTTGAAACTTTCCAATTCACTTTATCTATGGGATAGTAAATTAAAGTGTCAAGATTGGGGCTCTACGATAACTGGGGGCTGGCAAATCGATAAGTTCGATAACTCAAAAACGATAAATCCGCATATTTCGCACATCCTTACAGCTAGAACTACCAAATTTGGTGAGAAGATAGCTACTAGGAAAGAATTTTGGAGCCACGCCTACCCATTCCGCCCCAGCCCCCCCGCTGTAGCCACCAAATTAAGTTCCAAGATAGGTGATGATGACCCCCCAAAAACTGCATAAAAAGTTTGGATGCCACTCCCACCAATACTGCCCTAGCCGCCCCCATCCGCCACAACGCTTCGTCAAAAACAGGAATGCGTGCATCTTCCAGAGTTGTGGAGCTAGAGCCAGCAATTTTGGTAGGAAGATAGCTGGTATCGACCCCCAAAGAACTGCATCAAAGTTTTGGAGCCACACCAGCCCATTCCGCCCCCCTTTCCCCACCATTTATAAACTTTGAGCTAGAGTCACAAATTTTGGTAGGAAAATAGAAATTGACATTTCACATAGATCTGCGTCAAAAATTTGGATGTCAAGCCCATCCATACCGCCCCCAGCCCCCCTTTCCACACTTTTACAATCTTCGAGCTAGAGTCACCAAATTTGGTAAGAAAATAGCAATTGACATTTCACATAGATCTGCGTCAAAAATTTTGATGCCACACCCACCCAATCCGCCCCCAGCCCCCCTTACCCCAGCTTTTACGCACTTTGAGCTAGAGTCAACAAATTTGGAAGGAAGATAGCCGGTGGCATCCCCATCTGTATCGGAGAATTTTTAAGGCAGCGTACACCCCCGCCGCATCCGTACCCCTTTGCAATCAGGCCTCTTTTTGTACCGGTTTTAATACTGGTAATGAGTATACCGCAGTCGGTTGCGTCCGACTGCAACGAATCCACTTGGTTTTATATGAAGCTTCTACGGTACGGGCGATGTGCTAGCATCTGCGTAGAGGCCTTAACCCTTAACTAACTGTAGCAGTCATAAAAAATCCTTGCAGCAGCGATTACGAATAAACAATCATTTCATGTTAGTGAGGAAATAAAAACAAGAAAAAATTATTTTATTGCCAGTGACAACCATCAGAAACACCTGCAGGTGCACATGCACTTTACATTTATTGTGAAAACTTTTGAAATTAAATCTTTTTCAGGGAAAGTTTATCTCTAAAATCAATCAATGAAGTTTTGCATATCGATACTTTAACGTCAATTTTCCGCTCCATAAGTTCAGTACTTTTTGGTAACCTACCGGCACGAGTCTTTCTAGGTATGTTCTAGAGAGATTTTTTCTTAGATTGTTTTTGTCTCTAAGCAAGTTAACTAGCGTCGCAAAACCCGCACCAGTTCGTCTGTCGAGCCGTCAAAATCTAATTGTTAGCCTACAAACAAAAATAGCCTGAATACTGACAATTTGACTAAACTAAAAATAGGCAATAAAGTTATAGATTTTGTCGAAAAGTTCGTGAAGCTCGGGATAACATTTAATAGAACCCTGGCTTCGAAAACGTATGGAGTCCTCCGAAAATAATTAGCCAGCAAATATAAGAACACTGATCGCCAAAACCAAAGTGACACCCATTCATAATTTTAAAGTAACATTAAATATTATTGCTCGTTACGTGCACGGTCGGCAGAGATCTGCCCACGTAACGCACTATGCAAAGAATCTTGTTGACCTAGATTTGCGTCTCTTATCTAGTGACAACGTTGCAGTCTAAAGCTGATTCTTGCTCATAAATTGTGAAAGATATACGTATTTCAGTTTTTAAAAAGCGGGGACTCGGGCGGTATAGGTGGGCGTGGCATACAAAGTATTGAAGTAGATTTTTGGGGATCCTTACCAGCTTAATTCTTAACAATTTCGATTACTCTAGCTCAAAAACTGTGATCACTTTTTATCGCTCAACCAAATAGACTCAAGGTCCTAAAATTAATATAAATCAAAAATGTATTGAAAAATTTATTACTAAATAAGTTTTTATTTTTATTTTTTTATTTTTATTTATTTATTTTTATTTATTTTTTTTTAATGTTAATTAATAATGTGAATAGCCACCTTTGTTTGAAATCACTTCACAAATTCGGTCAGGGATTGAATCGTAGATGAGGAAGATGTAGATATACTTAACAATAAATTTGTCAACTTCAATGTTCCTTTAGCTGTGAGTAATCCGTATGCAAATTTTGTACCGTTAAACAACTGTAGTAATTGTTTTGAATTTGTATGTGTTAACCAATGTGATGTCCTGCATGCAATATTAAAAATTAAATCAAACGCTATCGGCTTGGATAACGTAAACCCAAATTAATTAAATTACTGTTACGAAACATAATCGGCCACATCACACACATTATAAATACTGCTATTATGTCATCCACATTCCCTGAGCAGTGAAAACTGGCAAAAATAATACGAATCCCAAAACTAAACAAGTAAGAAGGCTCTAATCGGGAGAGCCCGACTAGAAGATTCCCTGAACCCAGTTGCAATAAATATATTAAATTTATTTAATTTTCAGAAGAGTTCTATCGTTGCCCATTATTTCAACCCCCATTTTTACATTTTCCAAATTCGATATTTTTTTTGTAATCGATTCCATGTGTATATCGGAAACCAGAATAGTTATCGATAATTTGAAGCAAACTTGTTCTGCTTATGGTATAGGAGAACTGAGCAAAACGCAATCTGGTTTTAGGGCAAATATGAGCTGTAAAACTGCGATTTTAAAGGTAGTTGAGGACATTCGAGTGAGAATTGATAATATTGAAGTAACGCTGCTTACACTACTAGACTACAGCAAAGCATTTGACACGGTAAATCTGGAAATTCTCTTGACAAAGCTTAGCAAGATGTATTATTTTACGCCAACGGCAATTAAACTATTGTCCTCTTACTTAAAAAATAGGAAACAAGCCGTTCTAACGCAGAGTGCTACTTCAAGCTTAATGTTAGTAAAACGTGGTGTCCCGCAGGGATCTATACTACGACCTCACCTATTCTCAATTTATATAAATGACTTGCCGAGTGCCCTGTCCAAATGTGAAGTACATATGTATGCTGATGATGTTCAAATGTATGTCAGTCGTCCCATTAGTCAAATTAATCAGTGTATTGAATCCTGCAATAATGATCTGTTACGTTTTAGTGTGTGGGCTAAAGAAAATGGTTTGTGCATAAATCCGTCAAAATCTAAGTGTCTTGTTATATATAAAAAGTACATAAATACTAACGATCTTACTAACCTAATAGTAGACAGTAAATCTATTTTGTTGACAAGGCCGTAAATCTCGGGATAACTTTTAATAAAACCTTGAATTGAATGACCAGGTAAATAAAGCTGTTGGGAAAAACGTATGGCGTTCTTCGACAACTTTCCCTGACCCAGCAATTTTTACCTGTTAAAAAAAGGACAATGATTTCAAAAACTTTATTAATGCCAATCCTGTTTTACGGAGTAGAAATTTTTGCCAAATGCGATGCTGCGAGCCGACATAAACTTAAAGTCGCATTTAATGATACTGCTCGCTGGGCTGCAAAGATCTGTCCACATAACGGATTACGCGAAGAAGTTGGTTGATCTCGAGTTTGCGCATTTACTAAATTATAAAATAATAGTTCTTCTCCACAACATAATCTTTTCTAAAAAACCTGACTATTTATATGATATCTTAAGTTTTACTACATCGGAAAGAGTAAATATCCTAATTAGTTTTCGTACCAAACTGGCCTGCTCAAGCAGGCAATTCTACGTCTCTGCTGTTCGACTCTGGAACCAATTACCAACAGATTTAAAAAGTACCAAGAGCGCACCTCTGTTTAAAATTATGTTGAAAGCACACTTAAGCACATAAAACAAACAAAACATATGGATTTTTAAGACACAATTAATTGTTTAATAATAAAATAATAATTTAAATTATGTAATACCATAAATATTTAATTGAAAATTTAAAAGAAAATACTCTTAGACATATTACGTGTGGTGAAAAAAAATTGCTATTGAAGAGTTAAATATAAGATAGGTTATTACATATGATATAAAGTTAATGATAAAACAATGTGACTAGTGCCCTAAAATATAAGTAAAATAACTTGTAGCACTAAGAAAAAAAAAAACAAACAAACAAAAAACAAACAAAACAAGTGGAAACGTTGCAGTCGGACGCAACCGACTGCGGCATACTCGATACCAGTATTAAAACCGGTAAAAAGAGGCCTGATTGCAAAGGGTACGGATGCGGCAGGGGTGTACGCTGCCTTAAAGATTCTCCGATGCAGATGGGGATGCCACAAGCTATATTCCTTCCAAATTTGGTGACTCTAGCTCAAAGTTTGTAAAATAGAGGGAAAGGGGAGGGGGGGAGGCTGGGGGTGGTATGGGTAGTTGTGGCATCAAAATTTTTGTTGCAGATCTTTGTGAAATGTCAATTGCTATCTACATACATACCAAATTTGGTGACTCTAGCTCGAAATTTGTAATTAGTGGGGAAAGGGGGGCTGGGGGCGGTATGGGTGGGCGAGGCATCCAAATTTTTGATGCAGATCTATGTGGAATGTCAATTGCTATCTTCATACCAAATTTGGTGACTCTAGCTCGAAATTTGTAATAAGTGGGGGAAGGGGGGCTGGGGGCGGTATGGGTGGGCGAGGCATCCAAATTTTTGATGCAGATCTATGTGGAATGTCAATTGCTATCTTCATACCAAATTTGGTGGCTCTAGCTCGAAATTTGTAATAAGTGGGGGAAGGGGGGCTGGGGGCGGTATGGGTGGGCGAGGCATCCAAATTTTTGATGCAGATCTATGTGGAATGTCAATTGCTATCTTCATACCAAATTTGGTGACTCTAGCTCGAAGTTTGTAAAAGTGGGGCAAGGGGGCTGGGGGCGGTATGGGTGGGCGTGGCATCAAAATTTTTGATGCAGATCTTTGTGGAATGTGAATTGCTATCTTCATACCAAATTTGGTGACTGTAGCTCGAAAATTGTGGGAGATATAGTCTTTTTTGACTTTAAAATGCGGGGGGGGGCTGGGGGCGGAATGGGGGGGCGTGGCTCCAAAATTTTTGATGCAGTTTTTTGGGGGTTGCTCATAGCTATCTTCTTACCAAATTTGGTATTTCTAGCTGTAAGGATGTGCGAAATATGTGGATTTATCGGTATTGGGTTATCGAATTTATCGATTTGCCAGCCCCCCAGTTATCGTAGAGCCCCCATCTTGACACTTTAATTTACTATCCCATAGATAAAGAGAATTGGAAAGTTTCAAGTCTCTAGCTTGAAGGGTGTGGAAAAAACTTGCAACCATACGGACGGACAGACGGACAGACACCATGACGGACATTGTACAAAACCAATATACTCTTTACCTTCGGTATCGAGTATAAAAAGTTGACTTTAGATAGTCCAAGGACACTTCGCTCCAGGCTTTCCTAATGCCAGATTTTAACGATTCAACATCCTCTAATTGTCTACTTGATTGATAAACTTTACGCAAAAGCCATGCTCAAAAATTCTCTAAAATGTTGAGGTCAGGAGAATACAGAGGCTACTCCATTAAGTTTAGATTTTTGTCAATTATCCACTTCTTTACCACTCGAGCAATGTGGATTGGGGCATTATTCTGTTGGAACGTCCAAGATAACGGCTCGAAAAGGCTGGCAAAATCGGGGAATGCATTTTGAAGCAGCTTTTTGTATCTCACTGCGTTCATCTTAGATGAAACGAATTGAATAATAAATGTACCATAATACGATATGGAACCCCACACCATTATACCCCCTCACGGCAATGGTGACGGGTCAAATAGTGTTCTTCCTTTCTTATATCGTGAAAGTAGTAGTTGAGTCCATCTGGTCCATCCAAGTAATGGCGTTTTTCATCAGAAAAAATAATATTCCAAGCCATGTGGTTCCGAGAAAAAAAACAGCGAGGTCGCTTTCGAACGTCGGTGAGGGGTTGGTTTTTATACCCTGAACCCATAAAATGGATAAAAAGGGTATAATGGTTTTGTGCAAAAGTATGTAACAGGCAGAAGGAAGCATCTCCGACCCCATAAAGTATATATATTCATGATCAGCATCAACAGCCGAGACGATATAGCCATGTCCGTCTGTCCGTCCGTCAGTCCGTCTGTATGAACACGTAGATCTCAGAGACTAAAAGAGCTAGAGACTTCAGATTTTAAATATAAGTTCTCCTATACCATAAGCAGAACATGTTTGTTTCAAATTATCGATAACTATTCCGGTTACCGATATGCACATGGAATCGATAACAAAAAAATATCGAATTTGGAAAATGTAACATAATGGGTAACGATAGAACTTTTCTGAAAATTTCGTCCAAATCGGTTAAGAAACACTGAAGACATCGAATTTAATCGATTGAAGTTAAGTCAGTATATCAAAGTCTTATATAAATTTAATATATTTATTGCAACTGGGTTCAGGGTATCTTCTAAACGGGCTCTCCCGACTAGAGCCTTCTTACTTGTTATACTCGTTACCGAAGGTAAAGAGTATATTGGTTTTGTGCAATGTCCGTCATGGTGTCTGTCCGTCTGTATGAACGCAACTTTTTTCCACACCCTTCAAGCTAGAGACTTGAAACTTTCCAATTCTCTTTATCTATGGGATAGTAAATTAAAGTGTCAAGATTGGGGTTCTACGATAACTGGGGGGCTGGCAAATCGATAAATTCGATAGCTCAAAACCGATAAATCCACATACTTCACACATCCTTACAGCTAGAACTACCAAATTTGGTGCGAAGATAGCTACTAGCAACCCACAAAAAAACTGCATTAAAAATTTGGGAGCGACGCCCTCCCATTTCGCCCCCAGCCCCCCGCATTATAAAGTCAAAAAAGCCTATATCTCAAACAGTTTTTTAGCTATAGCCACCAAATTTGGTGCCAAGATAGGTGATGATGACCCCCCAAAAACTGCATCAAAAGTTTGGATGCCACGCCCACCAATACCGCCCTATCCACCGCCATCCACCCCAACGCTTCGTTAAAACGAGCCACGCCCACCCATTTTGCCCCCAGCCCTCCTGCATTTTAAAATCAAAAAAGCCTATATCTCCCACAGCTATAGCCACCAAATTTGGTGCCAAGATAGGTGATGATGACCCCTCAAAAACTGCATCAAAACTTCCAGAGTAGTGGAGCTAGAGCCACCAAATTTGGTAGGAAGATAGCTGGCAACGACCCCCAAAAATCTGCATCAAAGTTTTGGAGCCACGCCCACCCATTCCACCCACCTTTTACAAACTTTGAGCTAGAGTCACCAAATTTGGTATGAAGATGTCAATTGACATTTCACAAAGATCTGCATCAAGAATTTGGATGAACACCCACCCATACCACCCCAGCCCCCCTTTCCCTTCTTTCCCCATCTTTTACAAACTTTGATCTAGAGTCACCAAATTTGGAAGGAAGATAGCTGGTGGCATCCCCATCTGCATCGGAGAATTTTTAAGACAGCGTACACCCCTGCCGCATCCGTCCCCTTTGCAATCAGGCTTCTTTTTATCGGTTTTTTTTAGTTTTAATCTCTTTAGATGTTTTGACTTTTACTTTTTGGGTGCAGAACATCTTGAATTTGAAGCTTCTCGAAGGATGCTTCGCTCCTTGCAAGGCCTAAGTATTTTAATGGAGGGTTTTTTTCAAATTTTTTCAGTAAGTGGATGGATTTCTTAGAAAATCACAAACAACAGGCTGTAATAAAAATTTTTTTTTGCTATTTCTCTATATGAAAGATTGCTGTCTCGGTATGCCAGTATTTTTGCTCTTTCTTCCAAAGTAAGTGACGATCTTATTCCCATTTTATGTCAAATTACTCAAAATTTGATGCTTAAGATAATTTGCAACTTTTAACCTGCACTGCACAGTTAATCCGAAACTGATATTGAAGCTCCTGAGTCTATTCTGATGATGGTTTAAAATGCACATTCTTTCGGCATATGCAAAACAAATTAGGAATTTTGCTTTCAGCTGTTATTTCTTAAATTTGTCAAAAAAAAAAAACAACTACGGCGATAGCTTACAGCAAAGAGGACAAAATTAAAATAGAAAAGAAAAAACGATGTGAGTCTATTTCGTTGATCGGCAGTGTATTTCCTTACTAAACTTGGTAACTCTCGATATACGGTTGTGGAAAATATGTATTATTATTATTATTGGGGGTAAATGCACTGCGACCAAACAGATCTATTTTGCCCCCTTCTTGGCCTAAAGCTCTTCCACCAGGCCCAGGTGTTGCATAAAAGCAAGTACCTTTGTTGGGTCGATGGTTACTAAATGGCTATGTTGCACAATATGTTTTCCTAGAAAGCTACTTATTTTCCTTGCTAAGACTACGCATTCTGCTATAATGTGCAATGAGGATTCTCCTTCAATTTCGCAGAATCTGCAAGTCCAGTTGCTGGCTATACCTAGCTTTGCATTTGCAATGCCCTGTCAAGAGACCGGTGAGTATCCTAAGTTTTTTTTACTCATTGATATTACTTGCTTAAACCGTTTGAGGTTATAGCTACCTAAGAGAAGCTTTGCTTTTCTGAGTCCTGGTGTCCTTGCCCAGCTCGTTCTTCGCAGAAGTCTCTCTTCACTCTTAAGCTCCTGCACTATTATGCTTATTTTTACATCATAGTACGGCTTGGGTCGCTGCCCACAGTCTTTTTTTATTTTTTTTTTATTTAAAATTGATGACAAATCTAGAGTCAACTTATAAAAAATAAGTTACAATAAAATAGTAGAAGTAAAAAGCCTAAACAGAGAACAAAAATGTCAAATAGTAGAAAATAGAAAAGAAATACTTAAATGTGAACACTAAAAATAAAAGTAAAAAAAAAAAAAAAAAAAAAATAGAACACAAAATATTTATATATACATAACCCGATGAAGGAAAAGAATTTAGCCAGTCCAGCAAGCTAAGCCCCGTTTCATAGTTGAGAGCGGTCATTAACTTCCCGAAGATATACTGAAAGCAATGATTTGATTAAGGAGAGAGGTCTCATTAGAGAACACGTGGTATAGGTTATTAAATTGGACGCATAAAACACGAAATGGACTGTGCATAGCGTAATCTGTTGTGCACGTTTTCAAAAATAACGGGCGAAAGTTTCTAGTAGGTCTGGAAGGATTAGAGAAATGGAGATGACCTAACAGAAAAGAAGAATCTATATCACCAGTAATCAACTTGTGGAGAAAGGCAACACCAAGGACTATCCTACGATTGTTCAACGACGGGAGGTTAAGGAGAAGAAGCCTACTGCAATATGAAGGCAAGCGAAGGTTATTATCCCAATTTAAGCCTCGTAAGGCAAAAAGCATAGACTGCTTCTGAACAGATTCGATACGATCCTGGTTATTTCTATACTGGGGGCTCCATATACAAGAGCAGTACTCTAGGATAGGGCGGACAAGGGAAGTGTACAGAGTTTTCGTAAAGTAAGGATCGTTAAACTCTTTGGACCAACGTTTAATGAAGAACACCTTTGGCCTCATTGCTTGCTTATCTGCTTCTTCGTTCCCCGCTATGTCATCATGTCCGGGGACCCATCTTAGGGCAAGCCTATTTTATGATCCCAGATTGTCTAGCTTGGTTCGTACCTCACGAATTATCATTGACTTAATTTCGGTTCTACTAAGTGCCATTATTGCTGCTTGGCTATATGATAAGATGGCTATATCTCTATTCCGATAGTTACGCTTTCAATTAAAGTCCACACACCTCCTTCTTGCACATACCTCAGCTTGGAATATGCTGGTGTGCCTACCTAGGGGCTCGTGGTAAGTTAGCCGAGGGCCTACCACACCAAGACCGGAGCCATGTTGCGTTAGGGATCCATCGGTGTACTATTTTATGGTGTGTGGCTTCATGTTGTGGACCTCTTCTAAAGATGTCCACTCCCTTTTGTTACAGAGGTGAACTTGAAACTTTTGCCCGAACATGTGTTCGGCTTTCATTTCGTCCCTTGGCTGTGCCAGTAGAGAAAGTTCACCCGATAACATATCTGCCTCAACTCGACTCAGAATGTGTTCTCTCCCAACTCCTTCAACGGACATTCTTTTGGGGGTTGCCTTCTGTTGCAGACTAGTTGTGTGATGGAGTGGTGTTATCTCCAATAGAACCTCATGCGCTGATGTGGGACAGGTCCTCATCGCTCCCGTGATTCCTACTGATGCCATTCTTTGTAGCTTTTGAAGCTGATTCTGCAGCTTTTGCTGTGCCTTATCCTCTCATGCAATCACTCCATTCGTGAGCATGGGCCTTACTACCATAAGGTATAGCCATCTTGTAATCTTTGTTCCCCATGACTTCCCGGCTATGTTATGACAGGCATACAGCGCTCTGCAGCACTTTGCAATCTAGTTCTGAACATGGGTGCCAAAGTTTAATTTACTGTCAAAAGTTGCCCCAAGATACTTACCCCCCTTTCTTGTTTCTATTGGACATCCTGCGAGCCTTATCTCCCCCATCCTTTGTAGCTTGAATCTTCTGGTGAACGGAACGATGATTGTTTTCGCAGGGTTTAGCTTGAGACCAACCTCCTTACACCAATCATGCGTGATCCTAAGTCCCAGTTAAACATTGTCACAAAGTGTATCTTGTGGACAGACCCTTGTGGTTGTTACTGTTACGGTACTATCTTGTATAGATGCCTTAGCCTGTCTGGACCCTAGTAAGGATGAAATCCATCTACAAGTTGTACTGTCCAGCCCTCTTCTATTCAAGGTAGCCTTGAGAGCATCATGTGATGTGTTGTCGAAAGCACCATCAATGTCTAAAAATGCACAGACTGCTACTTCTTTATTTACTACTGCCGCCCGCAGAGTGCGGTTGCCTGCAGTGTACTCTGTGTAAGCATAGAACTCCTAATGCTGTAATCCACCAGCTTTTCCAACGTTTTCAACAAAATCGATGTTAAGCTAATGGGTCTGAAGGACTTTGTTTTCCCTACCTTGGGGATGAAGACCACCCTAGCTCTACTCCAAGTGCTCGGTATATGACCAAGTGCTAGGCTACTGACCAGGAATTTCCTTAGAATGGGTAGGAGTATTCCCTGTCTCTGCTGCAGGAATACCGGTGATATGCAATCCAGACCAGGAGATTTGTAAGGCTGGAAGGTTCCAATTGCCCATTTTATTTTTTTCTCCACTGTGACCACCGACTTGGCACATGCCCATTCAATGGCCGTTGGTCTGTACTGACCCTCTGTTTTAAGTGATTCGCACTGATGTCAGGAGATACTTCCTGGGAAGTGCGTCTCAAACAGAAGCCCTAACCTTTGCAAATTGCTGCTCGTATATGAGTTGTCTCTACGCTTCAGGGCTAAATTACCCTCCGGCGCCCGCTTTGATAGTGCTCTATGGAGCCGGGCACCTTTACTCGTACTTGCTATGCTTTCGCAGAAGCCCCTATAGTTCCTACGCTTGGCCTTCCTAATCTCCTTGCTGTAGGAGGTGAGGCTTTCGCGGTATGTATCCCATGACCCGTCCCTCTTAGCTTTATTGAAGAGAAGACAGGTGGTGTGTCGCAGTCTCTCAAGACTGTTATTCCACCATGTGGCATCTTTTTCTTTAGGCGTTTTCCCTAGTGGGCAGCTTTCTTGATATGCATTTTTAATGCTACTATTAAGATTTCTAACAACTCTTTCTAGACCACTCGTGTATCTGGGTATTCCAGAGTTTTCAGTGGCTAGGTAAAGTTCTAGGGTAGACCTAAATTTTTCCCAGTTCCCCAGTTTTCTGGGGCTTGCGAGTTGGCATACTACTATCCGTATCAACCTGAAGTTTAAAAAGAATGATCCTGTGATCGGACATGGATTTTTCTGATGAGACATGCTATTATCTGAAATTTGGCTTTTGAGACCGACTAATCAGAGTAATGTCTAATACCTCTTCTCTAACTCTAGTTACAAATGTCGGTGTCGATCCGACATTACCAATTTTTAAATTATGCTTGAATATAAAGTTGGTAAGACACTCACCCCTTGTGTTGATGTCCGTGCTGCCCCATATGGAATGGTGCGCAGTGGCATCGCAGCCGATTATTACCGGCAGCTTCTCTCTCCTGCATCCATCAGCTTTTCTATCTTTGGTGGCGGGCAGTCCACATCACCAGCAAAAGAGGCAGATGCCACCACAAAAAGGGTGCCCTTATGGCAATCAGTACGCAGTCCCTAGTGAGGAATTCTGAAAGAATAGTAAAATTAATATAATTCCTTACCATGATGCGTGCTCTAGGTATAGGATCTCTTTGATCCCAGATTACCTTTGAGTCAGCGGTGTACAGGCCTTCTATGCCATTGTTAACCCATGGCTTCTGTACCAAGGCTAGCCCAAGATGTTGGGTGATAATCATGCTGGCCAAGACACAGAGGCTGCCTTAGCACATTGCACTATGGGGCATTTTACCAAAAATCGGGCATTAATTAATAACTTGAGAACCACGCAAGATATTTTGGTTTGGTTTTTTGCGTTAAGTTTTTAAGTACGAAAGGAAAATGTTTTTTATAAAATGGGCGTGTCACCGCCCCTTTTAAAAAAGATAGTTTATGTATTTTTTTGTTGCATAGCATATCAGGTCCAAATCTGGCAGTTAAGCTTGTTTTTATAATACCAATATTGTTGCAAAAACTCATCGATATCGGTCAACTACATCATATAGATCCCATAGAAATAATAGGTAAAAATGCGATTTCTTGTATGAAATTTTTTTTATTTTCAACATATCTGAAATAATCTTTCTAAAAATAAGTAACGTAATGTTTCTTAAGTTTCTTTGGTTCTTGTCTTTTCTGGGCTTTATAGATAAAGCTTTAAGAACAGCAGCAAGATCAACAAGGCCACGCCTACATGCAACCATGCTATTTGAACTAACAAGCGTAAGTTCGTTTTCAGGGCTTAGCCAGATCGCATGCTTTCTTTCCTTGCCCTTTTGCCCCTTTGAACACCAAGAATACTCTTGGACGACCAGGAAATTTGACTTTCAAGTTGTTTTCCAAACATCATTCCATGAAGGGAAAGCTTAAGTTTGCCTTGCAGCCATTTCGAATGCTTTCCTGAAAACACTTCATATCAAAATTTATGGACATACCAAGGTGAAGCACGCGAACTGTTTTGTTTAAAAAGCTTATGTATATTTCTTTCAACAATGCTCTGATCAACAAATCCCTTTAAAAAATCGAAAACGGCATTCTTATAATTGTATCGGCACTTCTGTTAACGCCACACTGCAAACAAGTCCGTATGCGGAATTGTGAGGTTGCTTCCTAAGAAATTAAATTTTGCAAAAAGTGCAAAAAAAGTGCACATTAGGATTATAAGCGCTGGATTAGGAATTAAAAGATCTGCAAAATGGTAGTACACATACACTTGACAACTGCTGACATTTTTTTAAAAGTCTATGCAAAGTTAACTTTTGTTTCCAAAAATGCCAGGTGGACACCACTTTCTAAATATACAATCAAATACAAAGACAAGTTCTAAACATGAAACAAATGATGCAAAACACACAGTACTTACCCGTATTATCAACTTGCATCGCCAATTTATTGATTGCTTGCGTTTACTTTACAAATTGTTAATGTTTAGTTGACCACCAAATTTGCAGTTTAACAGCGCATCAGCTGGCATTTTTTAACAGCTGACTTCAACTGTTAAAAACTTAACAGAGGTCTGTGAAATTAACATTTCTGTTATGCAACATAAAAGTTCAATGTTTTTGCAACAGTTTTGCATAAACAATTAGTTAGTTATAGAACTTTCAAAAACTGACTTAATGCCCGATTTTTGGTAAAATGCCCCATAGTGCATTGGAGCGTCATCTCCACCAGATCCTCATCCTCGGCCAGTTCCTCCGATAAATCGGAGACATCTGCCGGATGACCACTCGGCACAGTGGCAGTGGGAGGTGTGGGTGCCGAGCCTGCAGCTCCCGGAGCGGTCGTTTGGGCGGGGGCAGTCCTCGCGCCAACACTCCTATTCTTCAGACCGCTAACGGGGATGGTCGCGTAGCGGAATGAAACCTGATGGCCTCTCGTCACTATCGCGTTCTTGGATGCCTCATCTATGCCTATCACCAATATCCCATCTCCGCCTTCCATCCTCCTCGATAGCGCCTTCCACGAGTCGGTCTCGATCTTGTTCTGGTTCCTCAGCAGAACCAACAAGGATTCGGTGGACCGATCCGCGCTTCTTGGGCAGAAGATGGTGATATTGTGGGGTGATGGAATGTCATCACCCACCTTGCAGTGCAGTGGAGCCCCTTTCCACGATTTCAGCCTTGACGCCACGGTCTTCAGCCATTCCGCTGAGTGATCGTCGGAGCATTCAATGACCAGGTAGCCAAGCCTGAAGTGAATGGCCGCGAACGCGACTGCGGTGTCCCATCCTGTGAGGATAACCTCGTCCAGGATGGCCTCCTCCAATGCGGACAAGTCCCCATGGCTGAGCGTTACCTGCAGGTATTCCACAGGTAACACGGAATACTTTACTTTACCTTTACTTTTTTCGCAGTCGCTGAATACGATAAACGAACCTTGGTGGACACTGGAGAGGAAGACCTCACTGCTGTTGCTACGGCGGCTGCCGATGTGCTAGGACGCTCCTCTGCGCACGCCCTCTTGTGCTGCTCAGGCGTTTGAGGGCTGGTCCCCGTACCTGGTCTGCAGAGTCCCTATATATGTATGTTGAATGATTGATTTTTCGATATCGATTTGATCGCTTTATCTGTTCCGACCATAGAGAAAGATATTTGCAAAGTTTCAATTCTCTAGCTTCCCGGACCGGACATTGCACATAACCAATATACTCTTTACCTTCGGTATCGAGTATAAAAATCTATGTTTGTTAAAGACCTATGATTGCCAAAACTACCAGATTATGCTAAAAATAAGTCTATTTGTTTCTATGGATCCCGGGAAGGTTTGCTAACAACCGGATCGGACCACTCCGTCTATCTCTCTAAATCGTTTTTTTTTTTCTTTTCTTTACTATTACACTGGAGCTAAAATTTGATTAAAAATTTCAGACTTAAAAAGAGTTTTAAGCGAACAAGTCGTGTTTAGGAAATTTAAATAAAAAAAAACCTACTGTGGTAAACTCGAAAAATGTATTAAAAGCGGTAAAAAGTGGCCTGATTGCAATGGGGTACGGATGCGGCAGGGGTGTACGCTGTCTCAATGATTGTCTAATGCCGCCAACTATCTTCCTTCAAAATTTGGTAATTTTAGCTCAAAACTTGTAAAAATTCTGGAAAGGGGTCTGCGGGCGGTATGGGTGGGCGTCGCATCCAAATTTTTTCAGCAGATCTTTGTGGGATGTCAATTGCTATCTTCCAACCAAATTTGGTGACTCTAACTCAAAGTTTGCAGAAGGTTCCAGAAGGGGCGCCTGGGCGTTATGGGTGGGCGTGGCATCCATATTTTTGATGCAGATCTTTGTGGGTCGTTACCAGTTATCTTCCTATCAAATTGGGTGACTCTAGCTCAACAACTGTGAAAGATACACACATACCCGTTTTGACGTAGAATACGTCTTACCTTTCGAGAATGAAGTCTCAACACAAAAAAGTTGTTGTTGTAATAAGAGAGTTTCACAAAGTCGCTTATTGCTCATGAACTAATGGATCAATTTTCCTCAAATTAATTTCATATCAAAGCCAAGGCTTCAAACTTTCAATAAATGTATATTTATATATGCATTGATTACATTTTCTATTGAAAAATTTAAACCAAAAATATGTATATTTTTGCATCATTTTGAAGACTTTAAATTGCTCTAGCAATCTCAATAATTCATCAATTACTTTGAGTTTTGGAATATAAGTTGAGATGAGTTAGACAAACATTCCTATATTCAAATTTTATATACTTTTGCCAAATTATAACTTTTTAAGGCAAAAAACAAGTGCAAAAATCATAACTTAATTGCAAATTGCTGAAAAACTCCCTGATGAATTTGTTTTATTTTTTCTCAATATTAAATAGACTCGATTTCCTTTCGTTTGATATATATGCGGTCATGATTGAAATCTTTTAAGTGGTGAAATTTCATTAAGAAATTTGGTCATAATTAGATTTTTTCAAATGTGTGTTTCTTGTGTATATTAGTATTAGTGATGTAAGCAATAAGTGTGAGCGAGTGCGATAGCTGATAGCATGTGCATATGGATTTGTTTCACTTGCACTATGCGTCTCAGCTCAGCAAACAATCGATGGAACTATCAGACAATACTATCGCTGGCACTATCGAGGGCAGCAGTGGCTATCATATAAAATCATATAAGCTAACGGGAAATAAACTATCGATAGTGTTGACTATAAGAAAGTTCGTCTCCACGGTAGCAGTTTTGATTTTTTTATTAACGCTTTTTGCTATGTAAGGCATAAATATGCATTTCAGCTTTTTTAAATGTTTAATATATTTAAATTTCAAATCATATAAATACTATGTTTACTTTCATAATTTTTGTTGCACAAACAGACGTATTCTACGGTTAACCTATGCGCCCGTGTGATCTAACACAGGCTGAAAATTTTTTAACGAAGCGTTGGGGCCGCTAGAGCAGTATTGGAGAGCGGGGCATGATGCAAATTTTTGGTTGTCGTCATCACCTATCTTGGCACCAAGTTTGGTGGTGCTAGTTCAAAAACAGTGTAAGATACAGCTGTTTCTGATTTCAGAATGCGGGTTGGCTGGCGGTGGAATGGGTGGTCCTTGGGGTTTGTCAGTAGCTATCTTCTCACCAAATTTGGTAGTTCTAGCTGTAAGGATGTGCGAAATTGACGGATTTATCGATTTTTAGTTATCGAATTTATCGATTTGCAAGACCCCAGTTATCATAGAGCCCCAATCTTGTCACCTTATCTGTCCCGTCTATAGATGAAAATATTTGCAAAGTGTCAAGTCTCTAGCTTGATGGTTTAGAAAAAAATTGCGAACAGACGGACGGACGGACGGACAGACACCATGACGGGCATTGCAACAACCCAATATACTCTTTACTTTCCGTATCGCGTATTAAAACAAGCTGCAATACGATCCTTGGGTCAATTTGCGCCAAACCACCAAACGAACTTTCTTACGCACGAAAATCTAATGCTTGCACACAGTGCGCTACAGACAACTACAGTGCTCCCGTCGCACTAAGCTACGACGGCAAGCACAGCTAAGCCCGCTAAAATCAGAAATGTTTCAAAAATTAACCGTAGAATTTTAACACTCATCTTCACCTTGTGTCAATTTGACACAATTTTGAGATTTAGGGCCAGTTTCTCAATGTCTGGTTAAAGTAAGAATTAGCTAACGACCAGATAAATTTAACGCTCGCTTTAAGCCAATTTGGTTTTCTCAATGTATGGTTAAGTTAAATCGATATGATACTATCGCATTGATGGTGCTGCCACCCTGATCGAGCAAAATAGCTGGTTTTGTTTGGTATTTTTTGTTTTGTGACTGCCAAATTCTTCTTTCAACTCAAAAATAACAATTAAACAAGTAAGAAGGCTCTAGTCGGGAGAGCCCGACTAGTAGATACCCTTAACCCAGTTGCAAAAAATAAATTAAATTTATATAAGACTTTGGTATACTGACTTAACTTCAATCGATTAAGCTCGATATCTCCGGTGTTTCTTAACCGATTTGGACGAAATTTTCAGAAAAGATCTATTGTTACCCATTCTTTCAACCCTCATTTTTACATTTTCCAAATTCGATATTTTTTGTTATCGATCACATGTGTATATCGGAAACCAGAATAGTTATCGATAATTTGAAGCAAACTTGTTCTGCTCATGGTATAGGAGAACTTATATCCCAAATTTGAAGTCTCTAGCTCTTGTAGTCTCTGAGATCCACGCGTTCATACAGACGGACAGACGGACAGACGGACAGACAGTCGGACATGGCTAAATCGACTCGGCTATTGATGCTGATCAAGAATATATATACTTTATAGGGTCGGAGATGCTTCCTTCTGCCTGTTACATACTTTTGCACAAAACCATTATACCCTTATTTACCCATTTTATGGGTTAAGGGTATAAAAATGGAAATGAGAACACAAACAAGTTTAATGAGCTCAGTTGAGAACAGAAAGCGGCCACATTGCGTGGATGTTAAAAATTCTTTGATGCGATGCCATTTTGCTTGAATAATAAAATGTAAACAATGCAATTGTCAGCCACAGTCACCTGTTTGCCTAACGATGATTTCATCGATATTTATATCGGCACTCAGGCCTCATGTTAGTTTTTATCACGAACAACCCTAACCAGACATTGAGAAACTCAATTTTGACTAACCATCAGATAGTTAAGCTAACCATCTGTTAGTTTAGCTAACCAGACATTGAGAAACTGGCCCTTAAAATGCTTTCTACTTATCGAATGTGAATAAAATTTTGGCTCACTGAACGAATTTTGACGAATTTTCAGAAAATCATAATTTAAATATATTTCCATTGTTATTTTCGTTGCAAATGAAAAGGTAACAAAAGAGTCCCTGGCGTGTCAATTTGACACATATGGGAAAATTACGGGCACTTTGGTTTTTCCTTATATCCTGCTACCTACAAATACCTAAATAGTTGGCAAACTATGGTTTTTTCCTTATTGCCTGTTACTTACTATGTACTATATGTACTTGTGCTATATTCCTGGCAAAAATGTAACCGTGGACGAGCAGTTGCTACCATACCGTGGTCGATGTCCGTTTACGCAGTACATCCCGTCGAAACCCTGCAAATACGGTATCAAACACTGGATTCTGTGTGATGCATCAACACTTTACATGTATGCTGTTGATGTTTACATTGGTCGTAACCGCAACTGTGCACCCGAAGTAAACCTGGTAGAACGGGTTGTATTGCAGCTTACAGCTTTTACTTGCGGTAAAATTGAAGCAGAGACAAATGACAACCGTTGGCAATATTCGTAAAAACAGAAAGGAGCTGCCACCTCTGGTACTGGACATGAAGAACAAACCACTGTACCATTCTCAATTTGTGTTCGATCACGTGCTGAACTCGACAGTGGTTTCGTACGTTACGAAGAGACGTCGTTTCGTTACGTTGCTCAGCACAAAGCATCTATCAGCACAAATAGAAGAGAAAGACGTTAAAAAAAAGCCGGAAATTATAAATTTTTATAATAGAACGAAATGCGGCGTCGACATAATGGATGAGATGGTAAGCACTTATCGCTGCAAACGCAAAGTCAAAGTGCCTGCCGCAATATTTTGCAATATGCTATATATTTCTGCGTTGAATGCGTTCATTATATTCACGGAATTGAACCCAAACCGGAATTTGGCCAAAAAAAAAAACTTCCGTCGCCGCCTATTTTTGATTGAGCTCGGGTACTCCCGAGTCACGCTGCATATCGACCAACGGTAACGAGCACCATGAGGCGAGAGAGCGTTGTCGGTAGTCCGTGAGATTCAGGACGGCGAGCAGCTAGTCTAAACCGAAGCTGATGCATCTGCGAACAGTCGCTTGATGTACCACACGCCAACTGGGAAGCGCGCAAGGCGCCACATATGCCCGCAGGCAAAGAATGCAAACATCCACTCTGCCGAATGCGATAGGTGGATGAAAAAAGTTTGCCCGCAGCATCGCTTTGTTCTATGTGAAACATGCGATTTATAGTATAAAACTCTTATTTATTCTTTATAATATGTTGGATGGCTTTTATTTCGGAAGATTCTTTTTCTGGTTTTTATACTTGCGCGCGCTAGGCATAAGCTTCACCGGAAAAGAGACAGAGGTACGAACAGTGTGGCCGAACCACACTTTTCTGATAACACCGTCTGCCAACATCGATACCTTAAATACTAGCTTACGATATATCGGTATATATTAATATAACACAGACAATCGATAGGAATACATATAAATACTTTACAATTCGGCCGTCCTGACAGGGAATCGACCTCGATTCCACTTACTCTAAATTATAGAAGGCTCGTGGCCATACCAGACGGTGGGGTATTGCCTGCGTTCAGACATCAAAAACACAATTTTAATCAGGAGTGAGCCCGGATGACGTACCGATCATTCGGAAGTTTCTTATAAATGACATAAAGACCACGGTATCGCTTAAAGAGTTTTTTGTTTACGTCTGCCGTCGTTTCAAAATTTTTGATGACGACAAAATCACCTTCTTCAAAACTAACAGCGGGGCGATGATATTTACCCAACATCGGACATAAGACACGGTTGACACGTTCCACTTGACCATTAGCCCGATGGGAGGCAGTGGCATTCAGCAGAGGTGAAACATGTACCTCGATCACTAACAATTCGGCGGGGTCGATTATAATTGGAGAAATACTGCGTCTCTAAAGTGTGACATGCTTCCCGGGAACTAGTAGTAGCGGCAGGGTACAATTTGAAAAACTTGGTAAAGGCATCAATAACGACTAGCAGATATTTTTTCTTGGACTGTATTGACGGAAGAGGTCCTAAGTGGTCATTATGAAGAGTGTCGAACGTCAGAGGGGTTTTCGGAATACTATGCAGGGTAGCATTATTACTGTTAGCAAAAGAGGAGTAGTAGATACATTTTAGGCAGTTTCTAATAAAATTATTAACGTAAGAATTCATATATGGAAACCAATAATGCTTCTTAATTTGTGTGCAG
>JAEIGR010000264.1:0-31151 GCA_018904305.1 Scaptomyza montana | reverse complement strand
AGGTCTCAAGATGGGGGTTCTACGATAACTGGGTGGCTGGCAAAATTCGATAACTCAAAACCGATAAATCCACAAATTTCGCACATCCTTACAGTTAGAACTTTCAATTTTGGTAGGAAGATTGCTATTAGCAACCCCCAAAAAACTGCATCAAAAACTTTGGAGCCACGCCCCCCATTCCGCCCCCAGCCCTCCCGCATTTTAACGTCAAAAAAGCCTATATCTCCCACAGTTTATGAGCTATAGCCACCAAATTTGGTGCCAAGAATAATGTTTATGACCCCCCAATAACTGCATCAAAAGTTTGGATGCCACGCCCACCGATACTGCTCTAGCCGCCCCCATCCACGCCAACGCTTCGTCAAAAACGGGAATGCGTGTATCTTCCAGAGTTGTGGAGCTAGAGACACCAAATTTGATAGGAAGATAGATGGCAACGATCCCCAAAAATCCCCAAATTTGGTAGGAATATAGCAATTGACATTGCACAAAGATCTGCTTCACAAACTTGGAAGCCACGCTCACCCATACAGCAACCCAGCCCCCAGCCCCCACCCCCCCCCCCCCCCCCCACCCCTACCGGACCTTTCACAATTTTTACAAACTTTGAGCTAGGGTCAACAAATTTCGTATGAAGATAGCAATTGACATTTCACAAAGATCTGCATCAAAAATTTGGATGCCACGCCCACCCATACCGCCCCAAGCCCCCCTTTCCCCACTTTTTACAAACTTTGAGCTAGAGTTACCAAATTTGTAAGGAAGATAGCTTGTGGCATCCCCATCTGCATTGGAAAATCTTTAAGGCAGCGTACACCCCTGCCGCATCCGTACCCCTCTGCAATCAGGCCTCTTTTTACCGGTTTTAATACTTGTATCGAATATGCCGCAGTCGGTTGCGTCCGACTGCAACGTTTCCACTTGTTAATTTTTTTTTTTTTTTGTTTTTGTGTAGGTGATAATATTAATGGTTTTTTTTTTTTTTTTAATTTTAGTTAATTTATTTTTTTTTTGCAATAACAGTTGATCAGACTGTGCTTTCATGAAAGTTATTAACTATAGAACAATTTTAACCTATTTTTATGAACTTTTTGTTTATTATTTTTCTCATCTTTTATTATTATATTATTTTTATCTTCTATTTTCTCTACGCTAAATGGTCCTAAATATGTTGAATCTAGCTTATGGCCAGTTTCAATTTTTAGTAGAACTTTATCTCCTACTTTCAATTCTAAATTTATTATATTTCTATCATAATATTCTTTATTCCTAGCCTTATGTTTTTCTTACATTATTCTTGCTCGTTTATATGCATGTTTTAATCTAAATTTACTTTCCTTAGCATAGCTTTCTATGTTATATAAAGGTTTTATATTGTCTACTGTATTAAAATATTTGGGTATATTATTTTGTTTGCTATAAACTAATTCATATGGACAATATTTATGTGCCATAGATAGAGTCGTGTTCAAACAATATACAAAGCATTTAAGCCAGTCTGTTTTATCAACTGAAATGTATGAGCGAATATATTCGTTAAAAGTTCTATGACTTCTTTCTACTGTTCCAACTGTCTGGTGGTGGTGTGCTGTAGACGTTATATTATATATTTTTAAATTTTTGCACAATTCATTAATAATCGAATTTTTATATTCAGTTCCCATGTCCGTGATGAACGTCTTCATTGGACCGAACTGTAGTATAAAAGATTCGAATATAGCTTTAGCGACAGTACTAGCATTTTTATTAGGGATCGGAATGGCAACGAGATATTTTGTTAAGTCGCAAATGAATGTTACTGCATATTCGTTACCGTGTTCTGATCTTGGTAATGGACCAATGGTGTCAACGATTTCCCTGTCGAAAGTATATATTGGTGTTTCTGTTAGTGTTAAAGGTGTCTTTGTGTGTAATGTCGTTTTAGACATTTGGCATTTTGTCATTTACGTACGTACTCTTTTATGTGATTAGTCATATTTTTCAGGTAGTCTTTTTACTTTAGCTAAAGTTTTTGTTATGCCTGTATGACCTCCTTGTATTGGATCATCATGGTATGTAGACAGTATTTCTTGTATCTCTTTTTCAATTTCTACTGTGGTCACCGGCTTGAGTAGTGCTACTCTTAATGATTTTAATATTTCATTGCCCATTATTTTCAAATCATCCATTGAAATTGATTCAAAGATTTTTTCGCTCGGTGCCAATTTGAGTTGGCTGATTTCTAGTATACCGTCTTCTTTTTCGAGCCTTTGGAAAAACAGACTTAAGTCAAGAATTCCATTTGTATACAAATCGCTAACATCAATTCTTGCGATCACTACATTTCGTACCTCATCATTTGTTATGACTTCGTATACGTTGGGCTTGGATACATTTTCGAGACTTTGCGTTGGCAAAAGTTCTTCGTTTTCTACTGTACAGTTTTCATTCTGTCTACTCTGTTGCCTGGTAGTGACTTTCAGGACTTTTTTTTTTTTAAATTTAATGAAATTTTTTTACAAGACAAGTGTTCTGCTACCTTACTGGGCAACTTAAACAAATCAGAAATTAAACTAAAAACAAAACAAGATTATTTATCATAATGACATACGAAATTATGTTAATTAATTAATAATATGGGATAGGTGGGTTTTAAAGGTAAATTGGGATAAGCATAGGATAGCTGGGACTTTATGTCAAGACCCTGTCCAGGAGATCTTGAGGGTGGTGGCGCTTTAATCTTCTCTTTGCTCTTTGGCAAGCAGTATTAAGGCGTGTGGCTAGACTGTTAGGATGAGCTCCCAGTCTCTCCGTGTATTTTTTGGCAATCGCTTGTATCCTATCACCTAATTTAGGCACCTTAAGGTCACGCTCGATGTTGCTGTTTCTTATATACCATTGGGCTCCAGATATCGTTCTAAGTGTCTTAGCTTGGAGTACACGGATCTTGTTTAGGTGCGACTTGGCAGCGATACCATACACCTGTATGGCATAGAAAAGGCTAGGAGCTAGTATGCACTTATAAATCCTAACCTTGTTATCAAGCGACAGCTTATTTTTAGAGGATAGAAGCCAAGACATCCTTTTAACTTTGGCTCTAAATGACTGCTGCAGCGATGAGACATGATTTTTGAAAGAGAGCCTTCTATCCAGGATGACACCTAAATACTTATGCGCTAGAGAGTGGCTTAGCACTTTACCATTGAGTGACACCACAGGGCAGTTCAGCGCTCGGTTTGTGAATGTGACATTGGCACATTTACTTTCGTTTATGCACACATTCCAGTTCTTTGCCCATTCCTGAAAGGCGTCCAAATAGTCTTGTAGTGCGTCCCTGGCTAGGATCACACAACTGCTTTTTGTGAGCACCGCTGTGTCGTCAGCGTAGGTCGCAACAAGGGTATCATCTTCGTTGATGGATGTGATTGCGGTGTGAGTTGGCATATCCGAACAGAATATGGAGTACAATGTGGGTCCCAACACACTGCCTTGAGGAACGCCCGCTTCAATAAGTTTATTGGAGGACTTCCACCCATCGGCACTCACTTTGAATGTGCGCCCTTCCAAAAAGCTCTTAACGATCTGGAACAGCTGGGGCGTTAGAAGACTCTTGGCTTTGTAGAAAAGACCAGGGTGCCAAACTCTATCGAAAGCTTGTTGAATGTCCAGGAAGGCAGAGACCGCGTACTCTTTTTTCTCCAGGGCCTCTAACACAAAGTTGACAACAGTTGGTAACAGCTTCAATTGTGAGCATTCTGTTGAGGATCAGTCGCTCCAAGATTTTGCCCAGCGAGGGGAGAAGACTGATCGGCCTGTAGGAGTCCACTTCGGTTGGGGGTGTCCCAGGCTTTAGTATCATTATTATGCTGGCTGACTTCCAGGCTATAGGAAAGTGTCCCACACGTAGAACGCTATTAAAGATTAACACTAGAAACAGCAGGGCTTGATCTGGTAGAAGTCTTATGGTTTTGTTGTCAAGTAAGTCCTCGCCAGGAGCTTTCTTAGGTTTCAGCTTAAACACCACTTGCTTTACTTCATCCAATGTAACGTTGTCAGTGGGCAAAGCCATTTGGAAAGGTGTCTCCAGATACTCCCCAATCTGCCTACAGTGACTATCTGACGCAAAGTCGTGCGGCCTGAAACGTTGCTCAAGGTTATTTGCAAACACTTCTGTTTTTTCGAGATTAGTGCGACACCAGCCGCCTGCAGGATCCCTAATAGCCGATTTCGGAGCGGCCAGGGTTTTGTACAATTTGGTAATTTTCCACAGAGAGTAGTTTGTAGAGGCAACGGTTCCTAAGTTTTCCAACAGGTTGTCAATTTGAATCGTTTTCCTGCGGGCCAGCACTTTATGTAGGCGATTCGCCAACCTATTGTGAATCTGTTGGATTCGGGCATCGCCTGTTCTTGCATACTCCCTTCTAACTTTGCGTTTGAGTCGGAGAAGCTCAGCTATTACAAACGGAAGCTGAGGCGGTTTAGGTACATCCATATCGTGCTGATTCCTAGTTGCAGCTCTTGATGCCGCTTGTTTCAACTTACTCATGAAAACACTGATGGCGTTATCTATACCTTCAGCGTCTTGAATTTCCACATTAAGGTCAATCTGCTGCTCCAGATAGGCCTTCAAAATTTCTACATCAGAGCCACGAGAGAGTAGACAAGATCGTTGTGGCATGCTGAGCGGCGTGGCGTGCAGATCCGCCAGAAGAGGAGTGTGATCCGAAGAAAGTTCATAAAGCGTTCTCACATTGAGTCTGCTCATGTTATAGCCATTGGTGACATAGAAATCGAGCGCTGATGGTGATACTAGGGAGTTGGGTGAATAGAAAGTAGGCTCTCCCGTTGCTAGGATTTGGTACTGACCATTCGCTACGACTTCCTGCAGCAATTTGCCTCTGGAACAAGCTCTAGAGTTGCCCCACCATGCGTGCTTAGTGTTATAATCACCACCCGCAATGAATTTTATGCCTTGCATTGCAAACAGGGATTCAAATTCCGCTTTAGTTTAAAGCTCTCTGGGTGGGAGATACAAAGACGCGAGTGTGACAATCCCGTCAGATGTCTGTAAATTCACCCTCGCTATCTGCCTGTCGTTTGTTGAGATGGGAGGCTGAGGACAGTGGCTCAAGCTAGAGCGCACAATGACTGAGGCGCCACCTCTGCTGTTACCGCTAGGGTGGAAGGCATGGTGGGTGGTATATCCTGGTAGAAAGACACGCTGTCCTTCTCTCACGTGTGTCTCTGTGGCAAACACGACGTCTATATTGTGTGCACCGAGAAATAGCCGAAGCTCTTCAGAGCCCCTAACTAGTCCCCGTGCGTTCCACAATCCGATTTTTATGGTTGGTTGCATCATTGCGGGATGCGTGAAACGAGAACCTGGACCAGTTCTCGGAAGGCCTTGTTCGCCTCCATAGTTTCTTGAACCAACTTGAACAATTGGTCCATTCTGGAATTGACCTCTCGTATTGAGTTCTCCAATGCAAGGAACTTCTTGTCAGGCAGTGAATTTGTTTCTCGCTGGGAATGCTCAACAGCACTTGGCCTAAGTTCAGCTCTATGGGGACGAGCAACTTCAGCGTATGACATATTGCCTCTGACAGCCTCAGACGGTATGAAGGCGCGTGAGGGGCCATGGTTGTATTTTGGTTTGACGGTTTTGCCAGTAGTAGGGAGTCTTGGGCTCGGTTTCAATTTTCTTATTTTTTCTTTCCGGACTGGGCAGTCTCTGTCTGTCGAAGCGTGATCTTGACCACAGTTGACGCACAGATAATTTTCACTGGTGCAAAGCAGGGAGCCTGTCATGTGAGAGCCAGCGCATTTGCCACAAACTGGATCTTGAACGCAATAATTTTTTGAGTGCCCGAAGATGAAGCATCTCAGACATTGCAATACTTCTTTCCTACGAGGAGCGTGCTCCACAGATACTCTGTACCTGCCAAGTTGAGTAATTTTCAATGCGTCAGACACATTCGGCCCGTGTTTGAGATTGACAAAAAAAAGATTTTGCCGCGTCTTGTAATTGATTGTCGCTTCGTCATCATCCTCATTAACCTGAGCGTTACGCCAATCTGACTTTCTTGGGCAGTATATATTAACGGCTTCAAAACCATGTTCAGCAAGAGCCTGCTGAATTTGTTCCTTGGGTACGTTGGCATTGGCTCCCTTAATGACAACCCTGTAAGGCTTATCTTCCTTAAGTTGATGATGCCAGAAATGACAATTGAGTTCTGTCAAATTTTTCACTGTTGCCCGGAAAGTATCAGAGCTGCTCGTGTAAATCCGTGACACACCGAACTTAGAAGTGCGAATGCTATAGTTGTTGGCACCAACGCACGAGTCCAGTGCTCGTTCCATGGATGCGGGATTGTTGACTTTTAGCACACATATTGCTAAAGGCCTAATGACCGCTTTTGTGGATTGCTTGCTCCCAATGTTAACAGCAGGGTCTGCATCTTCGTCTTCAGAACATGTTTCTGGTAGGTCTTGCTCCATAAAGTTGTCCACTTCTTCGACAAGAGCTGCAAAGCGGTTGTTACCCAGTGCCGCTGCAGTCGAGGTGGATGCTGCATCTTTAGGTGGCTCCTTGTGTAGGTCTGTGACCTTCCTCTTAGCTTTACCTATTGATTAAGATGTTTTCACAGTTCCTTTATGTTTTTTGTTAGCAGGCATATCCCGTGCTTGAAATGTGCACTTCGTCTTGCGAGCTATTGTTGACAAAAATTCAGGCAACGGTGTGTTGCCAGGAGACGTAGTAGTTGAAATATTGGGCCCGATAGATGCCGCCACAGTATATGTTGATGCCGTACTTGATGACGTAGAGATTGTGCTGGTAACGATAGTGTCACTGCTAGTTGTAACCGCTATGTAAAAGGGCACTGATTCTCGCTGTATGCTATTGAAATCAGCACAAGTTGCTGTTCCGCTAGCGATGATTTGGGAGCGTATAGTTCCAGGGCTTGCACCGGCTACTTTTCTCATCTCCTCCAGTAAAGCTTGCCTATTACTAGGAAGCGACTGAGATGGTGGATTATTATCCATAACTATTTTTGGTATTTAGTTGTTTAATAAAGCAATTGTCTTTCACTTTATATAAAGTAACGGGACCGACCTCTCGCTTGCGCAGAGCGAACTGATTCAGGACTTCGTCTGCCACAAAATTATCTTTTCCCTTTAGGTACTCGACTGTAAAGTCGTATTCTTCTAATTCGAGAGGCATACGTGTTAGTTTTAAGCTTTGGTTGATCATGGAAAATAAATATGTTAGTGGTCTGTGATCAGTTTTTACTATGAAATGTTAACCATAAATATATGGACGAAAATGTACTATTGCCCAGTGAATTGCTGCCAATTCGTGTTCTGTTGTACTCTTATTACTTTCTTCTTTTGAAAATGAACGTGATGCGTATGCAACTGGAAGTTGGAGTCTATTATAGTTTTGAATTAAAACTGCTCCACACGCTTGCTTACTTGCATCCGTTATTATGAAAAATTCTTTGCTGAAATCTGGATATTGTAATAGTGTAGGCTCCATTAATTTATCTTTAAGAAATTTGAATGTCCATTCACAAGGGACATTCTTTTTACATAATTTAGTTATGTGCCGTGAATAGTCGGCGAAGTTATTTATAAAACGTCTGTAATAATTGCAAAATGCAACGAAACGTCTAGCACTATCCGCATCATGTGGGACTGGGTAATTTCTAATGACGTCGTATTTTTGGTCGTCAGGCAAGATTCCTTTGTCTGTGCATTTATGACCTAGAAAGGTCACTTCGTGCATGAAAAATTAGCATTTTTCTGGATGCAATTTAAGATTGTATTTCCTACATTTGTCAAAAACATCTATTAAGTTCTTGAACAACTAATAACTATTAAATCGTCCATGTAAAGGAATGCTTGCGAAGATTCAAGGCCAGAGAATGCAATAGTCATCATTCTCTGAAATGAGTTTGGTGCTATTTTTAAACCGAAGGGTAATCGCGTGAAACGATATGAGCCATTGCTCGTTGAAAATGAAATCATATCTTTTGAATTTTCTTGTAATTCAATCTGATGAAAACCTGACATTAAGTCAAGACATGAAAAATATTTTGCTTTGCCTAATGTCATCAATTCTAGGCAGTGGGAATTTGTCGGACAGTAATTTTTTATTTATTTGACGATAGTCAATTACTTATCGCCATTTTTTATTTTCTGAGCCTGGACTGGATTTCTTTGGTACTAATAACAGTGGGCTATTATATTCTGATACAGATGGTTCGACTATGTTGTCGTTGATCAACTTTCCAACTTGTTTCTGTATTTCGTCTATGTGACTATGCGGGCTACGATAGTTTTTAATTTATACTGGTTCATCATCTTTTAGTCTTAAGTTTTGTTTATAAAAATTATTTGTTGTGATTGATTCGGTTTCAAGACCGAATACGTCACTATACTCGATCCAGAGAGCTTTTAATTGATTTCTAAATTGGGACGGAAAATTTTTAGATAATTGAGATATGACAGCTTTTTCTCTAATTTCTATGTTTGTTTGAACTACATCATAATTCGAAAGTGATTCGTGTTGTAAATTATGAATCGTAGCTAATTGATCTGTATTATGCTTTTTCTCCAATTTCTATGTTTGTTTGAACTACATCATAGTTCGAAAGTGATTCGTGTTGTAAATTATGAATCGTAGCTAATTGATCTGTATTAGTTGTATTTAATAAACGGACAAATGTATTTTTGGATGTTGCAATTGTGTTTTGCAACATATACACCAGGTTGAATTTCCTGATTTAGAATCAATATATTATCGTCATTTGAAGTTAACGCAATTTTTCGGACAATTTGGGATCTTGCTGGTAGAAGTATGGAATTTTTACCAGAATCATATGTTATAGGAACATGAATTGGATATTTTAGATTGTTGGGTCTAATTATAAACCAATCTTCGGATGGTTTGAAGTCAAGTTGACAATTGAATTTTTTTATAAAATCAATGCCTATTATTCCGTCACACGGTATAGCGAAATCTAAGTCAACTATATGAAAGTTGTGCGGAATTATATATTTTCCTGTCTGTATCTCTATTGATGCTAAGCCTTTGGATTTTAAAATCTCTTTGTTTATGCCTTGAATGTATATAACATTATTTGATTGGATGTCATGAAAGACATCAGAAGTTTCTTTAATGATTGAAATATCTGCACCTGTATCTATTAAAAAGGTAAGTTTTTTACCCGTTGACACATGGTCAAATGAAACGAATTTATTAAGACTAAAATTTATTGTATGAACTCGTGTGTTTATTGCTGCGTACCTAAAGGTGGTTGGGAGTTTCCCGATGCCTCCTGGGTTACTCTCACATTGCTATTGTTTTTGCCTCTATTTGCGGTGCCACGGCCTCGGCCTCTAGAGTTGCCTCTATTTTGACCTGTATTCTGGCCCCTGGAATTATTGCTATAATTGTTATAATGATTATTGTTATAAGTATTATAATTGTCGCGCCCATTGCCTCTACCGCGGTAATTACCTCTGCAATTACCACGTTGGGCTTGTCCTCTTTGGGCGTATAATACTGAGTTAGTATTACCTGTCATTTCTGTACTACAATTGATGTACTTACTGACAGCGTCATTCATAGTTAGGAATGTTCCTGCTTCCATTATTGTCTTTAGTTTGCCATGATCGCAATTTTTTATGATGGTCTTAATGGCTTCCTTAGTGCTTAACGTATCAGCGTGCTCAGAAGGTAATCCTTCATCGATATACGAAAATTCAAGAAATCTTTGTAGATTATCGATGTCATTGGTAAACTGCGTGGCTGTTTTACCCTTCTGGTATACGTTAGCCAGTTTTGCTTTTACAACGTCGGATAATTCGCCGACATTAGATTCTTGCAATTTCCTTATTATTGCATCTATAGTTGTTTCGTTCTGTATTTTGTAAAAGGTCGAGCCAATTATTTTGACTTGATTACTTCTACGGCTATACCTTTAAAATTGAAATTTAACTTTTTCCCGTCAAATTCTGGGATTGAGGAGGATATCTCCCTCATATATGCCCTATCGGCAACGGCTGAGTCTGTCATGGCTGGTTTTTGTTTTTCTGAATTGTTTTTAATGCTTTTCTCTGAATCGGAACACGTATGTTCTGACGCTTCAGGGTCAATATTTGGCTTTGATTCATTCAAATCCTGGAGTTGACTTTGGTCGAACTCAACAGGAAAATATGGGTATTAAGGAATAGTTAGTGTAATATTACGACGAACACTTATCGCCTCTAACTTTAGAGCTAATTGTCGTAATATTTTTAGACAGTGGTCGTTGTGTGCATTCGTTAGCTCTCTCTTAAAGGAAGATGCTAATTCGCTAATAGTGTTGTATTCAGTTGTTAATACTGTAAAATGATGCACCAACGTTTCGACTTTTATTGTTATATTTTTATTGATACATTTGTATGATCTGTCGAATTTTTGTTTTCCGAGTTAAATTTTTTTCTCGATTTCCTGCCAATTTATAACTATTCCTTATACCATTTTGTTGTTAATTGGAATTACAAAATTTTTTTTTACGTTTGGTACAGTTTTGGTTTTTTTGTTTTATCAATTATTTGGACGTCATAGTCGTCACTTTCGGAACTCAATAGTTCTGCTTTGATGATTTGATTTACGAACAAATCATTTATTGATTTTGGCAAGCGAACGTTTTTTCTTAGCAAATTTTTATATTGCAATGATAATATACGTTGTATTTTCTTGTACATATGTAATTTAACTGACTTGTTTGAGATTATCCACTGAAGGATAATTTTTAATTTCGGATGGGTTGGTCCGTTATCGACCAAAAACACAAAAAACGGAATAAATCTAGCTAATAGCTTGAGCTCTACCATGATTTATTTGAAATTTTATTACCTGTGTAGACGCACAATAAAAATGTTGGCCGGGCCAAGAATAGGATGTTGCTCTACATATGTTTTAACATGGGCATAAGGTATGGTTTCTAAAACTTTTGCTTTTTCGGTTATATCGCAACCATATAATGGACTTATTGGGATATTATATCTTTCCATAAATTCATTTTTGAACTTTATGTTTTTCGTTCGTGACGTCGTTTATGTTATCTTGTGTTTGCATATACCATGCTCCACTCACATTTGCGTAAATGTAAACGCAAGCTAGTGCTCTGCGCACATTTGCGTAAACGCAAACGCAAAATGTTGCTCCGCGCGGAACGAGTTGGTATTTTGCGCGTTCCGGGGGAATAGAAGCTGTGGAAGAGGAAGAAAACAAGGTGGAAAAATGATTTTGCAATTTTAATGCAAAAGGTCAGTTTTTCGAGCGAGCTGGATAAAATCGGTACGCGACAGTGGTACGCATCGGCAACAACAACAACGCAAACAGGGAGGAAAACAGCAGCGACTTCAACAACAACAACAACCACAGGGTGCCACCACAGCAGCAAAAGCAACAACGGCCACGATCGGTGGCAGCACCCGGCAGCAACGACAGCAGCAGAGACAACAACCACAACGGCTAGCGGGGGTAGCAAAGTGGTGATTTGCAAACAGTGGCAGCGAAAGTTTTAGCAAACACACGCACAGCCACCGGTATCGACACCAGCACGCACACCCCACACAGGCATATGAAAAATGAAGTGCATCCAGCTGAACCTCAACCATTGTGCGGCGGCTCAGGACTTGTTGTCGCTAACAGTGCGTGAACGCTTTGCGGATCTTGCGGTGCTGAGTGAGCCATACCGGATGCAGGAGGGACCAAACTGCGCACTAGACACATCAGGAAGAGCGGCAATTTGGTCGGTTGGGAGCGCCGCGCCACCACTGACCAGAGTTTACCGGGCTGATAGCTTCGTACGTGCGATGGCGGGCGGCATGTGGATCTACTCCGTCTATCTGGCCCCCAGCCGGCAGCTCTCCGAGTTTTGCACCGCCCTGGACTCTCTGGTGGCAGATGCTAGAGGCCGGCACCCGGTCATCATCGCTGGTGACTTCAACGCATGGGCAGAGGAGTGGGGTAGCTCGTCCACGAACGCTAGGGGCCGAGCCTTACTTGAGGCCTTCACGCTTCTGGACGTTGCCATACTGAACCAAGGGACCCAACACACTTTCAGCAGAGCAGGGCTGGGATCCGTCGTCGACATCACGTTCGCCAGTAGTTCGCTGTCCACTTCATCCACCTGGAGCATCGACGACTCCTACAATGGGAGCGACCATGCTGTCATATGGTTCACCGTCGGAGCACGTCATAATCTCCAGCATGCTCCAGCCCAACCTAGGCAGAAATACCGTTCTGAGACGCTCGACACGCGAATCTTTGGTACACAGCTTGCATCAGCAGGGATCCCGGATAGTGCAGACAGTACCGAGGCTGTGGTGGAAAAAACCATGATGCTGATAAGCCGAGCCTGCGATGCTAGCATGGCGAGGAGCAAGAGGTACCAGAGGCACCATGTGCAAGTATACTGGTGGAATGAGGAGATAGCTGAAGCTCGAAACGTCTGCAACTACGCTAGACGCCGCTACCAGCACTCACGCGGTTCCCAGATGTACCAAGCCCGACAAGCAGATTTTCTCACATGCAGGAGGCAGCTGCAGAAGCTTATTAAGGCTAGCAAGCGCAAATGCTTTCTTGAGCTCTGCGACACAGCTGAGAACGATCCTTGGGGCGACGCCTACAAAATCGTTGTCAAACGCTTTAACGCCTTTTCCCGCTGCCAGCCTACCGACTCGGGGGCGCTCAGAGAGATTGTGACGCACCTCTTTCCCAGAATGGCTGACGAGCTTAATCCCGCGCCAGAGTCTAGCATGCCTGCCGCCATCGAGGAGGTCACCTTGGAAGAGATCCGCCAAGCAGCAACGAGGACGAAGCCTAGCAAGGCGCCAGGGCCCGATGGGATTCCTAACAGAGCTCTCAAGCTAGCACTTGCGATCCGCCCCGATATCTTTGCCGAGATGTTTAACAACTGCCTACGCAGCGGAGTCTTTCCTAATAGATGGAAATTGCAGCGACTGGTACTGCTTCCAAACCCTGGGAAGCCGCTTGAGGACCCAGCTGCCTACAGGCCCATTTGCCTCATCGATACGGTTGAAAAGATATTGGAGCATATTATCTGCTCACGTCTCGAGCGCGCCATATCCGCAGCAGGAGGGCTTTCGGATCAGCAGTTCGGCTTCCGTAAATCGAGGTCAACGATCGACGCAATCGGCAAGGTGGTGGAGATAGCCGCAGAAGCTATAGCTTGCACTAGGTGGCAAGGAGGTGCCAAAAAGTACTGTCTGATCGCAACGCTAGATGTAAAAAACGCGTTCAACACGGCAAAATGGAGCTGCATCTTGGAGGCCCTGGTAGCGTTTGGAGTGCCGAGTTATCTACTAAGACTGATAAGGAGCTATTTTCAGGACAGAATACTGCAGTATAATACCAGTGAGGCGACCGAGGAATACCACGTATCTGGAGGCGTGCCGCAAGGGTCAATTCTAGGCCCTCTCCTTTGGAACCTGAAGAGGTCCGTATAGTCGGTTTTGCGGACGACGTGGCGTTGGTGGTGGTGGCTAAGGAGCTCAAGGCTGCCGAGGCCAGATGCAACCTTTCGATCGAAATGGTCATCCAGTGGCTCTCCTCGGTTGGCCTCCAGATTGCCCCCCACAAGACTGAGGCTGTACTCATAAGCAGCAGAAAAGTAGTGGAGACAGCATACATTACAGTGGGAAATACGCCCATCACATCAAAGAGAGCAATCAAGTACCTGGGAGTGATGCTAGACACAAGGCTTTCCTTTAAGGAGCATTTGGCGTACGCCAGCTCGAAAGCTGCTTTAATTTCCAGCGTGACTAGGGCGGTGATGTTGTACGTGGCACCTATTTGGCACCCTGGCCTCCGCTACGACAGCTACTCCCGTGGACTAACGGTTACTCACCGACTTGGGGCGATCAGGGTGTGTAGCGGCTTCCGAACTATTTCTGGTGCTAGCTGGAGTTGCCCCCATAGCCGAGATAGCCAGAGAAGTTACAGAGGTCTATGAGGAGACTCATGGCAGGGACCATCCAGTGGCCTATAAGAAGGCAGCGCGCACCTCGGCCAAATCGCGCACTTTGGCCAACTGGCAGCGGCGATGGGATTCATCCTCTAAAGGGCGATGGCCACACAGCCTAATCCCAAGTCTATCTGAGTGGCTGGACAGAAGACATGGACAGGTGAATTTCCACATCACCCAGCTCCTCCGTGGACATGGCTGCTTCCGCGGGTATCTATACCGCTTCGGTCACGAGGATGCTCCCTTCTGCACCTACTGAAGGAGTACCTTCATCGAGGATGCGGATCATGTGCTGTTCCACTGCACTCGATTCGCAGGGCTTCGCTTAGAATTGGAAACGATTTTTGGTTGTGCCATCGAGGTAGAGAACCTCGTACGGCTCATACTAGCAAGTAGCGGAAATTGGGAAGCATTTAGCGGCTTTGCGGTTGCCGTCATGACGGAACTGCGGAAGGCCGAGCGCGAGCGTAACGGGCACCGGGAGTAGGAGGAGCAAAGGCGTTTGCGACGCAATACCTAACGGCCGTTCCGCAAATGTCACTTCTTCTCGAAACCTCTAACCGCCTCATTGTATTATATAGGATAGTACATAGAATAGTTATTTATTTAGAGTTAATAAATGAATTAAAAAAAAAAAACACACACAGGCATATACGTACACCCAGGCATCGACACCCGCACACACACAGGCAGATTCACACACACACGCCGCCATCCACACACACACACCCAGGCTTACGCACACACACACACAGGCATCTACACACGCACACACCGGCATCTACAGACACACACCCAGGCTTGCACACACACACACACAGGCTTACCCACACACACACCCGTACGCAGGCATACCTAAACACATACACAGGGGTAAGTGACGGCCATCTGCGATGGGCCCAAAGGTTGCTCAGGCAGCCATGCTTAGATTTGGTGCGGCCTAGGATGGCATCCCCACCCCTTTTGTGTAATGAATATCTTATTGTCTGTGATATAAAAATAATAAAGATCCTAATGTAGATAAATTTGTGTGTGCTTTACTTGTTACCCTTTTCCCTCCCCATTCAGCGAGTGCGCCTCACCCACATAGCCCGCGTGGGGCAAACTTGAGGGGTATGCTAGCGAATCCTCCGAGTTTTACTCTAGATTCTGTGACGCCTGCCTCTTGGGTATGTCCCACGTGAAGCGACGAGTGGGGTAGTAGTGGTTCAGTGCGCCTCACCAAATGGCCCACGTGGGGCAAACCTGAGGGGTATGCTAGCGAATCCTCCGAGTTTTACTCTAGATTCTGCGACGCCTGCCTCTTGGGTATGTCCCAGGTGTAGCGACAAGGGGGTAATACCCAGGCGTTGCAGCGGTGAGAGATCGGGTGGAGGATGGGCACGCATTCCGAGTCTTACTCTGTGCGTGACGAAATCCTCTCACTCGTATCTCTCACACGCGTCCGAGAGCTTCTCAAGGACGCGGCCGGTGACTGGTGCGGGCGGATGAGGTTAGGCAGTTGGTGCGCAGGCTTCCGGGTCTTACCCTCGGCCTGACCAGCTAACTGAGTGACTCTCACCCTCCCGTGCTAACACAGAACTTCGCCCGACGCCCTGGTCGGCGACGAAGAGCCATTCGGGGGAATGATTGGCTGGTTCTCCGGGTATTACCCTGGACTTACCAACCTATTCCTTCGAATGTCTCCCAAATCATCGCCAGTGCGTAACGCATGCGCATGGACGCGACTGAGACGCCGACCTCGGCCTAAGAAAGTACGTCCTTACAACTTATAAACGGAAATATATTCATGGAAGCTGGAAAGTATTTGTATAGCTTGCATACGAAAATTAGGGTATTTAGTGTAAATGGCATCTATTTTTGCTCTAAGCATGGCTAATAATCATCTGAAAAAATTTATATTTTGTCAAGTTCTGTTGCCTTACTCATGTGTCTTTTTTTTATAGTTCTCCTATGTATTTTATATATTTTGGACACTGTGTCCAAGACCATTAGTATTACTATTATCAGAAACAGTATAAGCCTATACTTAAAATCTGGAGACGACACGTCAACTTTATTTATTACGTTGGCTGTCGAGTCCACAGACTTGACGTCTACTTGACCCATGACTGGTTCTGGCAAATGATTATTTTTTTTGAGTTCAAAACTGACATTAAAGTCTGCCTGATCGAGATTTATAGAAATATTGTGTGTTGTTGTTAAATTTTTATTATTTTTTTTTTGTATTTAATTTCCCATTTTTATACTCGATACCGAAGGTAAAGAGTATATTGAGTTTGTGCAATTTCCGTCATGGTGTCCGTCCGTCTGTCCATCTGTCCGTCTGTATGTTCGCAACTTTTTTCCACACCCTTCAAGCTAGAGACTTGAAACTTTCCAATTCTCTTTATCTATGGGATAGTAAATTAAAGTGTCAAGATGGGGGTTCTACGATAACTGGGGGGCTGGCAAATCGATAAATTCGATAACTCAAAACCGATAAATCCACATATTTCGCACATCCTTACAGCTAGAACTACCAAATTTGGTAAGAAGATAGCTACTAGCAACCCCCAAAAAACTGCATCAAAAATTTTGGAGCCACGCCCTCCATTCCGCCCCCAGCCCCCCCGCATTTTGAAATCAGAAAAGCCTATATCTCCCACAGTTTTTGAGCTATAGCCACCATATTTGGTGCCAAGATAGGTGATGATAGCCCCCCAAAAACTGCATCAAACGATTGGATGCCACGCCCACCAATACTGCCCTAGCCGCCCCCATCCACCCCAACGCTTCGTCAAAAACGGGAATGCGTGTATCTTCCAGAGTTGTCCAGCTAGAGCCACCAAATTTGGTAGGAAGATAGCTGGCAACGACCCCAAAAAATCTGCATCAAAGTTTTGGAGCCACGCCCACCCATTCTGCCCCCAGCCCCCCCGCATTTTGAAATCAGAAATGGCTATATCTCCCACAGTTTTTAAGCTATAGCCACCAAATTTGGTGCCAAGATAGGCGATGATGACCCCCCAAAAACTGCATCAAAAGTTTGGATGCCACGCCCACCAATACTGCCCTAGCCGCCCCCATCCACCCCAACGCTTCGTCAAAAACGGGAATGCGTGTATCTTCGAGAGTAGTGGAGCTAGAACCACCAAATTTGGTAGGAAGATAGCTGGCAACGACCCCCAAAAATCGGCATCAAAGTTTTGGAGCCACGCCCTCCATTTCGCCCCCCTTTCCCCACCTTTTACAAACTTTGAGCTAGAGTCACCAAATTTGGTATGAAGATAGCAATTGACATTCCACAAAGATCTGCATCAAAAATTTGGATGCCACTACCACCCATACCACCCCCAGCCCCCCCCTTTCCCCACTTTTACAAACTTTGAGCTAGAGTCACCAAATTTGGTATGAAAATAGCAATTGACATTCCACAAAGATCTGCATCAAAAATTTGGATGCCATGCCTACCCATACCACCCCCAGCTCCCCTTCCCCACTTTTTACAAACTTTGAGCTAGGGTCATTAAATTTGGTATGAAGATAGCAATTGACATTTCACAAAGATCTGCATCAAAAATTTGGATGCCACGTCCACCCATACCACCCCCAGCCCCCCTTTCCCCACTTTTTACAAACTTTGAGCTAGAGTCACCAAATTTGGTATGAAGATAGCAATTGACATTTCACATAGATCTGCATCAAAAATTTTGATGCCACAACTACCCATACTGCCCCCAGCCCTCCTTTCCCCACCTTTTACAAACTTTGAGCTAGTCACCAAATTTGCAACGAAGACAGCTTGTGGCATCCCCATCTGCATATGAAAATTTTTAAGGCAGCTTACACCCCTGCCGCATCCGTACCCCTCTGCAATCAGGCCTCTTTTTACCGGTTTAATACTGGTATCGAGTATGCCGCAGTCGGTTGCGTCCGACTGCAACGTTTCCACTTGTTAAAATTTAGTGTTATGTGTAGTGTAATGTGCATATGACTGGTTTACAGTAATTACCAATCATATGTTTTTAGTAAAAAGCCTATCAGAGGTTAGTTATGCCATCTTGCACCTTGCGGTGCTACAAGTTGTTTTTTTTTGTAGGATTTATAGTAAATGGCATAGTGGAGTTTCGCATTTAGCAGCTCTTTTGCGTTGCTTCGCTCTTTTGGCGAAGTTGCTTGGTAAGGTCATCTATGCGCTGTTGGCAGCGTTGTTGATCCTCCTTCTCTGTATACGTCTGCAGCATATCCCGCTCCAGTCGTCTCTGTTGCAGTAGTCGTTTAATTCTTCCTCCCCATTTTGTCTTCTTTGCGATCCGGGCCTTGTACTCAGCTATTGTGAGTGGTCGTTGTCCATCGGTTGGACACACCTCAAGCGCCTCTTTCAGCGTCGGTGCGTCCCTTTGCTCAACGGGAGCAACGTTTACGAAGTCGGGGTTGTCGCTCATAGATGTGTTTCTTTAGAAAAAAATCTGTATCAGTTTTATGTATGTGTTATTTATTTTTGTTATTGTTGCTGCTGCTGTTGTCGTCTTCGGCCTGTCTCCATTAGTATTGTTGAAAGTGTTGCGTTGATTTTTATACTCGATACCGAAGGTAAAGAGTATATTGAGTTTGTGCAATGTCCGTCATGGTGTCCGTCCGTCTGTCCGTCTGTCCGTCTGTATGTGTCCAATTTTTTTCCACACCCTTCAAGCTAGAGACTTGAAACTTTCCAAATCTCTTTATCTATGGGATAGTTAATTAAAGTGTCAAGATGGGGGTTCTACGATAACTGGGGGGCTGGCAAATCGATAAATTCGATAACTCAAAACCGATAAATCCACATATTTCGCACATCCTTACAGATAGAAGTACCAAATTTGGTAAGAAGATAGCTACTAGCAACCCCCAAAAAACTGAATCAAAAATTTTGAAGCCACGCCCCCCATTCTGCCCCCAGTCCCCCCGAATCATAAAGTCAAAACAGCCTATATCTCCCACAGTTTTTGAGCTATAGCCACCAAATTTGATGCCAAGATAGGTGATGATGACCCCTCAAAAACTGCATCAAAAGATTGGACGCCACGCCCACCAATACTGCCCTAGCCGCCCCCATCCACCCCAACGCTTCGTCAAAAACGGGAATGCGTGTATCTTCAAGAGTTGTGATTCTAAAGCCACCAAATTTGGAAGGAAGATGACTGGCAATGACCCCCAAAAATCTGCATCAAAGTTTTGGAGCCACGCCCACCCATTCCGCCCCCAGCCCCCCCGCATTTTGAAATCAGAAATGGCTATATCTCCCACAGTTTTTGAGCTATAGCCACCAAATTTGGTGCCAAGATAGGTGATGATAGCCCCTTAAAAACTGCATCAAAAGTTTGGATGCCACGCCCACCAATACTGCCTTAGCCGCCCCCATCCACCCCAACGCTTCGTCAAAAACGGGAATGCGTGTATCTTCCAGAGTTGTCCAGCTAGAGCCACCAAATTTGGTAGGAAGATAGCTGGCAACGACCCCAAAAAATCTGCATCAAAGTTTTGGAGCCACGCCCACCCATTCCGCCCCCAGCTCTTCCGCATTTTGAAATCAGAAATGGCTATATCTCCCACAGCTTTTGAGCTAGAGCCACCAAATTTGGTGCCAGATAGGTGATGATGACCCCCTAAAAACTGCATCAAAAGTTTGGATACCACGCCCACCAATACTGCCCTAGCCGCCCCCATCCACCCCAACGCTTCGTCAAAAAAGGGAATGCGTGTATCTTCCAGAGTTGTGCAGCTAGAGCCACCAAATTTGGTAGGAAGATAGCTGGCAACGACCCCAAAAAATCTGCATCAAAGTTTTGGAGCCACGCCCTCCATTTCGCCCCCCTTTCCCCACTTTTTACAATTTATGAGCTAGAGTCACCAAATTTGGTATGAAGATAGCAATTGACATTTCAGAAAGATCTGCATCAAAAATTTGGATTCCACGCCCACCCAAACCGCCCCCAGCCCCCCTTTCCACACTTTTACAAATTTTGAGCTAGAGTCACCAAATTTGGTATGAAGATAGCAATTGACATTTCACAAAGATCTGCAACAAAAATTTTGATGCCACAACTACCCATACCGCCCCAGCCCCCCCCCCTGTCCAAACCTTTTACAAACTTTGAGCTAGAGTCACCAAATTTGGTATTAAGATAGCCGGTGGCATCCCCATCTGCATCGGAGAATCTTTAAGGCAGCGTAAACCCCTGCCGCATCCGTACCCCTTTGCATTAAGGCCTCTTTTTACCGGTTTTAATTCTGGTATCGAGTATGACGAAGTCTGTTGCGTTCGACTGCAACGTTTCCACTTGTTTTTCGCTGCTGCTGCTGTGATTATACTCGATACCGAAGGTAAAGAGTATATTGAGTTTGTGCAATGTCCGTCATGGTGTCCGTCCGTCTGTCCGTCTGTCCGTCTGTATGTTCGCAACTTTTTTCCACACCCTTCAAGCTAGCGACTTGAAACTTTCCAATTCTCTTTATCTATGGGATAGTAAATTAAAGTGTCAAGATGGGGGTTCTACGATAACTGGGGGCTGGCAAATCGATAAATTCGATAACTCAAAACCGATAAATCCACATATTTCGCACATCCTTACAGCTAGAACTACCAAATTTGGTAAGAAGATCGCTACTAGCAACCCCCAAAAAACTGCATCAAAAATTTTGGAGCCACGCCCCCCATTCCGCCCCCAGCCCCCCGCATTTTGAAATCAGAAAAGCCTATATCTCCCACAGTTTTTGAGCTATAACCACCAAATTTGGTGCCAAGATAGGTGATGATAGCCCCTTAAAAACTGCATCAAAAGATTGGATGCCACGCCCACCAATACTGCCCTAGCCGCCCCCATCCACCCCAACGCTTCGTCAAAAACGGGAATGAGTGTATCTTCAAGAGTTGTGATTCTAAAGCCACCAAATTTGGAAGGAAGATGACTGGCAATGACCCCCAAAAATCTGCATCAAAGTTTTGGAGCCACGCCCACCCATTCCGCCCCCAGCCCCCCCGCATTTTGAAATCAGAAATGGCTATATCTCCCACAGTTTTTGAGCTCTAGCCACCAAATTTGGTGCCAAGATAGGTGATGATAGCCCCTTAAAAACTGCATCAAAAGTTTGGATGCCACGCCCACCGATACTGCCCTAGCCGCCCCCATCCACCCCAACGCTTCGTCAAAAACGGGAATGCGTGTATCTTCCAGAGTAGTGGAGCTTGAACAACCAAATTTGGTAGGAAGATTGCTGGCAACGACCCCCAAAAATCTGCATCAAAGTTTTGGAGCCACGCCCTCCATTTCGCCACCCTTTCCCCACCTTTTACAAACTTTGAGCTAGAGTCACCAAATTTGGTATGAAGATAGCAATTGACATTCCACAAAGATCTGCATCAAAAATTTGGATGCCACTACCACCCATACCGCCCCCAGCCCCCCCCTTTCCCCACTTTTACAAACTTTGAGCTAGAGTCACCAAATTTGGTATGAAAATAGCAATTGATATTCCACAAAGATCTGCATCTAAAATTTGGATGCCATGCCCACCCATACCACCCCCAGCTCCCCTTACCCACTTTTTACAAACTTTGAGCTAGGGTCACCAAATTTGGTATGAAGATAGCAATTGACATTCCACAAACATCTGCATCAAAAATTTGGATGCCACGTCCATCCATACCACCCCCAGCCCCCTTCCCCACTTTTTACAAACTTTGAGCTAGGGTCACCAAATTTGGTATGAAGATAGCAATTGACATTCCATAAACATCTGCATCAAAAATTTGGATGCCACGTCCACCCATACCGCCCCCAGCCCCCCTTTCCCCACTTTTTACAAACTTTGAGCTAGAGTCAACAAATTTGGTATGAAGATAGCAATTGACATTTCACAAAGATCTGCATCAAAAATTTTGATGCCACAACTACCCATACTGCCCCCAGCCCCCCCTTCCCCACCTTTTACAAACTTTGAGCTAGTCACCAAATTTGCAACGAAGACAGCTTGTGGCATCCCCATCTGCATAGGAAAATCTTTAAGGCAGCGTACACCCCTGCCGCATCCGTACCCCTCTGCAATCAGGCCTTTTTTTACCGGTTTAATACTGGTATCGAGTATGCCGCAGTCGGTTGCGTCCGACTGCAACGTATCCACTTGTTTTCAATTGCGTGTGCGTAAATGTTGCTGCTGCTGTTGCTGTTGATGTCTTCGGCCTGTCTTCATTAGTATTGATGATTATACTCGATACCGAAGGTAAAGAGTATATTGAGTTTGTGCAATGTCCGTCATGGTGTCCGTCCGTCTGTCCGTCTGTATGTTCGCAACTTTTTTCCACACCCTTCAAGCTAGAGACTTGAAACTTTCCAAATCTCTTTATCTATGGGATAGTAAATTAAAGTGTCAAGATGGGGGTTCTACGATAACTGGGGGGCTGGCAAATCGATAAATTCGATAACTCAAAACCGATAAATCCTTATATTTCGCACATCCTTACAGCTAGAACTACCAAATTTGGTAAGAAGATAGCTACTAGCAACCCCCAAAAAACTGCATCAAAAATTTTGGAGCCACGCCCCCCATCCCGCCCCCAGCCCCCCCGCATTTTCAAATAAGAAAAGCCTATATCTCCCACAGTTTTTGAGCTATAGCCACCAAATTTGGTGCCAAGATAGGTGATGATAGCCCCTTAAAAACTGCATCAAAAGATTGGACGCCACGCCCACCAATACTGCCCTAGCCGCCCCCATCCACCCCAACGCTTCGTCAAAAACGGGAATGCGTGTATCTTCAAGAGTTGTGATTCTAAAGCCACCAAATTTGGAAGGAAGATGACTGGCAATAACCCCCAAAAATCTGCATCAAAGTTTTGGAGCCACGCCCACCCATTCCGCCCCCAGCCCCCCCGCATTTTGAAATCAGAAATGGCTATATCTCCCACAGTTTTTGAGCTATAGCCACCAAATTTGGTGCCAAGATAGGTGATGATAGCCCCTTAAAAACTGCATCAAAAGTTTGGATGCCACGCCCACCGATACTGCCTTAGCCGCCCCCATCCACCCCAACGCTTCGTCAAAAACGGGAATGCGTGTATCTTCCAGAGTAGTGGAGCTTGAACAACCAAATTTGGTAGGAAGATTGCTGGCAACGACCCCCAAAAATCTGCATCAAAGTTTTGGAGCCACGCCCTCCATTTCGCCACCCTTTCCCCACCTTTTACAAACTTTGAGCTAGAGTCACCAAATTTGGTATGAAGATAGCAATTGACATTCCACAAAGATCTGCATCAAAAATTTGGATGCCACTACCACCCATACCGCCCCCAGCCCCCCCTTTCCCCACTTTTACAAACTTTGAGCTAGAGTCACCAAATTTGGTATGAAAATAGCAATTGATATTCCACAAAGATCTGCATCTAAAATTTGGATGCCATGCCCACCCATACCACCCCCAGCTCCCCTTCCCCACTTTTTACAAACTTTGAGCTAGGGTCACCAAATTTGGTATGAAGTTAGCAATTGACATTCCACAAACATCTGCATCAAAAATTTGGATGCCACGTCCATCCATACCACCCCCAGCCCCCCTTCCCCACTTTTTACAAACTTTGAGCTAGGGTCACCAAATTTGGTATGAAGATAGCAATTGACATTCCACAAACATCTGCATCAAAAATTTGGATGCCACGTCCACCCATTCCGCGCCCAGCCCCCCTTTCCCCACTTTTTACAAACTTTGAGCTAGAGTCAACAAATTTGGTATGAAGATAGCAATTGACATTTCACAAAGATCTGCATCAAAAATTTTGATGCCACAACTACCCATACTGCCCCCAGCCCCCCCTTCCCCACCTTTTACAAACTTTGAGCTAGTCACCAAATTTGCAACGAAGACAGCTTGTGGCATCCCCATCTGCATAGGAAAATCTTTAAGGCAGCGTACACCCCTGCCGCATCCGTACCCCTCTGCAATCAGGCCTCTTTTTACCGGTTTAATACTGGTATCGAGTATGCCGCAGTCGGTTGCGTCCGACTGCAACGTATCCACTTGTTTTCAATTGCGTGTGCGTAAATGTTGCTGCTGGTGTTGTTGTGGCTGCTGCTTTTGCTATTGTTGATTTGCATATTTAGTTATTTAAGTCTTTTCTAATTTTTTTTTTTTTTATTTAACACCACTCAATGTTGTTAATTTTTCATATTTCCATAGTTTTTGTTTACTTGTTGTTAGTTGAATGTTTTTATCTTTAAATGGATTGCACTTTTACGTTGTTGTATTTAACTCATCATGAATGTCTTTATCTTTAAATGGATTGCACTTTTGCGTTCTTGTTTTTAACTCATCATGAATGTATTAACATCAACTTCATTTCATTCTCGTACAAGCACTATTATTTTATTATTTATTCGAAATCACATGTCATGGTCGCCATGTATACCATATAAAGTATAGTAAATTGCGGTTCCACGTCTGGGCTGTTATGTGTATCTTTATTTAATGATTTAAGTTTATGATTCTAAGTTTTAAGGCTGGCCACTGCTTCGGCAGAGAAGTCCGTGCGAGAGCCGTACATAATATTGTATATAATATAAAGAGAGCGAGAGGATACACATATGTATAGTAAATGGTCAAAGCGTGAGAACGCTGACGCGGCATCGTTGTGCACGTTGCATTCTTACGCGATCATGTTACAGCACTGGGTGCTTGACTTATTGTTTATGCAACGATAAAGTGTCGCTGCTCTGTTTAATGTTTAGACAACAACAAAGTGTTGCTGTTTCATATATCTGAAGTGTGTACAGTGTACACTGGATATATATGTATACTACACTGGCCACTGCTTCGGCAGAGAAGTCAGCGCGAGAGCCGTACATAGTTTTGTATATAATATAAAGAGAGCGAGAGCATACACATATGTATAGTTAATGGTCTAAGCGTGAGAACGCTGACGCGGCAACGTTGTCCGCGTTGCATTCTTACGCGATCATGTTACCAGCAATGGGTGCTTGGCTTGTTTAGACAACAACAAAGTGTTGCTGTTTATTATATATGAATATAATAAAAAAATATTTTAAATATTTTAATATATTGCAGTATATATATGTCCCAATCATCTTTGTCAATCGAAATATATGAACGAATAACTGTTCCTAAAGTCTGGCGGTGGTGTGCTGTTGAGTGTATATTACTTATATTCATATACTTGCACAAGTCATTTATAAGTGAATTTTTGTATTCAGTACCCATGTCCGTTATGAACGTCTTCATAGGACCGTACTTTAGTACAAAAAATTCAAATATCGCTTTGGCTACTGTTTTTGCACTTTTATCAGCTACTGGTATTGTAACTAAATATTTAGTGAGGTCACATATAATTGTGATTGCATACTCATTGCCATTCTCTGTACGAGGTAATGGTCCAATAGTATCTATTAGAACAGTGTCAAAAGCGGTAATTGGTGTGTTTGTTATGATCATTGGTGCGTTAGTATGTGTAGTTGTTTTTGCCTGTTGGCATTTCATGCATGTTTTAACATACTTTGTAATTGTCTTTGTCATTTGGGGCCAGTAGTAGTATTTCTTGATTTTTAACAGGGTTCGCGTTATCCCCGTATGGCCACCTTCTAAAGGATCGTTATGGTATTTGGACAGGATTGCCTTTATTTGACTTTCGTCATTTTTGTCTATTTTTCTCACCTTTTGTAGTAGCGCTACTTTTATTTTCAAATATTTATTGCCCATATTTTTAAATTCATTCAGTGTTACAAATCCGAAAATTTGTTCACTTGGTGACATCTGTAAGTTAACGATTTTATGTATTCCGGCTTCTGAATTAAGCCTTTGAAAAAATTGACCTAAATCGAATTTTTCATTAGAGTAAAAATCATTAACTGGGAATCGTGAAATAATTCGTTTTCCTTTCTTTAGCAAACAATTATTTTTACCGAATTTTATTTTCACAAATTTCTTTCCGTCATTATTGCTAACGACTTCATAGACATTGGGCTCTTTTCTCTCTTTTGATTCTTTTGGCAATTTTTGTTTTTCATCTGCGCAGATGTTTTCCTGTCTTTTTGATGACAATGTTTGGACCATCATTATATTTCTGTTCATTTCTATAAAAGTTTCTACTTTTATTCTTGATAATGCATCTGCAACGTGATTATCCTTCCCCTTGAGGTATTCTACTGTGAATTGATATTCTTCTAAATCTAGTCTCATTCTAGTAAATTTTGAAGTAGGATTTTTCATCGAAAAAAGGTAGGTTAAAGGTCTATGGTCTGTTTTGACTAAGAAATGACTTCCATAAACGTATAGTCTAAAATGTTTTATTGCCTAGCGTATTGCAGCTAATTTCTGCTCTGCAGTTGACTTATTGCTTTCTCCCTGTGTGAAAGCTCTTGAAGCGAATGCAATTGGCAATTGCATACCGTTGTACTCTTGAGTTAGTACGGCACCACATGCATGTTTACTTGCATCTGTGGTTATGCTTCTGAACAGCCGATGACTACTAAGTCATCCTTGTAGAGAAATGCTTGGCATGGCTCAAGGCCAGAAAATGCGAGTGTCATCATTCGCATTCGCTTGGTGCTACCTTAAGACCATATGGTAATCGCGTGAAGCGATAAGAACCGGAGTTCGTTGAAAATGATGTTATATTTCTAGATTTCTCATCTAGTTCTATTTGGTGAAATCCTGACATGAGATCGAGACATGAAAAATATTGTGCTCGTCATAATTGGTCTAAGATTTCTTCTATTCTTGGCAGTGGGTATTTATCTGCCAGAATTTTTTTATTTATTTGGCGATAATCAACTACTAAACGCCATTGTTTCGCATTTGAATTTGGGAGAGATTTCTTGGGTAACAAAAGAGAATTGGGCTATTATATTCAGAAATTGATGGCTCACCTATACCATCTTTTATTAATTTTTCGACCTGTCTGTTTATTTCTGGTTTTTCTGTTTCAGCATTTCTATAATTTTTTATGTACACGGGTGTTTTATCTGCTAATCTCAATTTTTGCTTATAAAAATTAGTACATGATATGGGTTCTGACTCAAGACCAAATATGTCACTGTATTTGGTACATAATTCAGTTGGGCTTGTTCTGAATTGGTCTGGGAAGGTTAGTTTATTGATGACTTCATAAGATCTGTTGGTTTGTTTATCTGTGCTTGTTTTAATTTCATATTGTTCTAGTGATTCGAACTTAATATTTGGATTCTGAATTTTTATGTTTTTATTGGTTGTATTTAGAATGCGGACTATTGCACTATTACTTTCAACAATACTGTTTGCTATGATTACCCCAGGGTGTATTTCCTGGTTTGGTATTAATACAGAATTTTCGCTAGTCAGAAGCATGATTTTTCTCATGACTTCTGATCTTGCTGGTAATAATATCGAATTATCAATATCATTGTGTAATAGTGGTACATGTATTTGATAGTTTAAATTTCCTGGTTTCATGATGAATTCATCATTTTGGTAGTTTATTATGCAATTAAATTTTCTTATGAAGTCTAGTCCAAGAATTCCATCGCATGGTATGGGAAATTCAGTTTGAACTACTGTGAAGTCGTGGTTGATTATGAAATAATCGAAAAGGAGGTCAATTGGAGCTTGTCCCGTTGACTGTATTGTTCCCTGTCCGATTCCGGATATATTTGTTTTGAAATTTTGGTTAATATTTGTGTCTATATTATTGTTTTTCAAAATTGAGACATTTGCTCCTGTATCTATCAAAAGTGTAAGTGGTTTATTATTATCATGATATTTGATTTTAATTATACTGCTGAGACATAGATTTATAGTTAGTATGTTTACTGCTGGTTGCTCAAGGGGGTTTGCTGGTTTTCCGAGTTACTTTGTGTAACTCGGACCAGGTTTTGTTGTTCAGGGCCTCTATTTTGGTTGCCTCTGTACGAGCCGCCTGGAGAGTTACCTCTGCTATTGTTGTATCTGTTGCCGTTGTTGTTATTGTACCTGAAACCGCCCCTGTTGTAAGGTCGGCCTCTGTAATTACCTTTACCGCGGTTTCCGCCTCGTTGAGAGTAATTTTGGTAAAATAGAACAGTGTTGGTGTTCCCAGTTGCTTCAGTGCAACTGTCGACAAATTTTGAAATAGCATCGTTCATGTTGTTAAATGTGCCTGCCTGCATGATGAGTTTTACTCTATCAATAGCACAATTTTTAGTCATTGCTTTTACAGCTTGATTTGTGCTGTATTTGGTGGCTAACTCAGAATTTAGGCCATCGTTGATGTACGTGCCAGCTAAAGCTTTTGTTAGTTGCTCTACTTCTTGCGTATAAATGTTTGCTGTCTTATTTTTTTGTTGCAAGTTTAGGAGTTTGGCTGATAGTACTTCAACCGATTCTCCTTTTACTGATCTTGCTAGTTTTGCAATAATTTGAGCGATTGTATTCTCATCGCTAATTAAATTTCTGGCATGACCTTTCAGTTTTGTTTTGATTAAACTGATTGCTGTTGCTTCATGATCACCTTTAAGTGTATCTAGTAGACTTAATGCGTCTATGAAACTTTGCAGATTTTCAGCTTTGCCATCATACTCAGATAATATGGTGGATGCTGTTCTAATGAAATCAATTTTTGTCTGCGTCATTGTTAGGCTTTTTATACACTTAACCCATAAAATGGGTAAATAAGGGTATAATGATTTTGTGCAAAAGTATGTAACAGGCAGAAGGAAGCATCTCCGACCCTATAAAGTATATATATTCTTGATCAGCATCAATAGCCGAGTCGATTTAGCCATGTCCGTCTGTCTGTCCGTCTGTCTGTCTGTCCGTCTGTCTGTCTGTATGAACGCGTGGATCTCAGAGACTACAAGAGCTAGAGACTTCAGATTTTGTATATAAGTTCTCCTATACCATGAGCAGAACAAGTTTGCTTCAAACTATCGATAACTTTCCTGGTTTCCGATATACACATAATATCGATAACAAAAAATATCGAATTTGGAAAATCTAAAAATGAGGTTTGAATTAATGGGTAAAGATAGATCTTTTCTGAAATTTTGATCCAAATCGGTTGAGAAACACCGGAGATATCGAATTGAATCGATAGAAGTTAAGTCAGTATACCAAAGTCTTAGACCCCTTTTACACGATGAAGTTTTTGCGTCTGAAGCAATCGTTTGTTGGCAAAGGGAGTAGAGGGGTAACAGCTGCAAGCAATGCTTTATGACTTGTGAAGCAATGATTTATTTTTCTCATTTTGCTATGCCTTATTCCGATTGCATGTGAACACAGAGTTGCACAGTGTTTGATGTGAATAATAAAGTTATCGATACGAAATATCGCACAAGCAAATATTAGCGCCAATAGTAAATACATTGTTTTGGTTAAGAAATTATTAATAGTAATGTTCACTGAATCCATTTTATTTACTTGTTTCTTCTTAAACCAATTATATGTTAACAAATAAAACAATCGGTGGCAAAGACGTATGTTTATCGACCATAAATTTAAAACAGAGTTGCATGTACAAAGAAAATGCTGCATGAAAAAACTTCATCGTGTAAATGCGACCAGATTTGCGAAGATGTTTTAAAGCAGAATGAAAAAAAACTTCGTGAAAAATTTTCATCGTGTAAAAGGGGTCTTATATAAATTTAATTTATAATTTGCAACTGGGTTCAGGGTATCTTCTAGTCGGGCTGTCCCGACTAAAGCCTTCTTATCGTGTATTGTTATCAGAATCAGAGCACTCCTGTTCTGAATTTTCAGTGTCAATTACTGGCTTTGATTCATTTAAATCATGGAGTTGATTCTGGTCAAACTCAACAGGAAAATATGGGTTTTTGGGAATAGTTAATTTGAAAGTACGACGAACGCTTATTGACTCAAGTCTTGAAGCTAATTGTCGCAATACTCTTAGGCAATGTTCGTTGTGTGCATTCGTTAGCTTGCTCTTTAATGAAGATGCTAATTCGCTAATAGTATTATATTCAGTTGTTAACACTGTAATATGATGCACCAACGTTTCGACTTTTATTGTTATATTATTGATTATGCATTTGTATGATTTGTCAAATTTTTGTTTTGCGAGCTCAATTTTTTGCTCGATTTCCGGCCAATTCATAGCTAGTGCATATTGTTATGTCATGCCTATTCGATTATTTGCACATCAGAATCGTCACTTTCGGAACTCAATTGTTCTGCTTTGATGATTTGATTTACGAACAAATCATTTATTGATTTTGGCAAGCGAACGTTTTTTCTTAGCAAATTTTTATATTGCAATGATAATATACGTTGTATTTTCTTGTACATATGTAATTTAACTGACTTGTTTGAGATTATCCACTGAAGGATAATTTTTAATTTCGGATGGGTTGGTCCGTTATCGTTACCAAAAACACCAAAAACGGAATAAATCTAGCTTATAGCTTGAGCTCTACCATGATTTATTTGAAATTTCATTACCTGTGTAGACGCACAATAAAAATGTTGGCCGTGCCAAGAATGGGATGTTGTTCTACATATGTTTTAACATGGGCATAAGGTATGGTTTCTGAAACTTTTGCTTTTTCGGTTATATTGCAACCATATAATGGACTTATTGGGATGTTATATCTTTCCATAAATTCATTTTCGAACTTTCCCAGGCAGGGATCTGGGGTGCACAGAGTTATACTCGGAATGCGTCCGAGACTCCCCTTCCCGAGCCCATCACAACCTGCAACGCACGGGTATTACCCGGTTGTCGCTACACACGGAACAGGCCAAGAAGCAGACGTCACAGAATCAAGAGTAAAACTCGGAAGATTCGCTAGTCTGGCCCCTCATGCCGATCCCATGTGGGCCGTATGGGGAGGTGACCCAAAGCCAGAGGCTTCGACTATCCACTGAAAAGGGAAGAGAGGTAATAAAAGTAACACTAACGGGGATACATTTAAATTCTTAATTGTTTTATAATGAAGGGAGTGGGGGAAAGGTACTGGATCGCAATACAACATTTCTTGGCCGATGGCATACGTACCCCGCTCTACCAGGCTCAATTTTGTGTGTGAGGATGGGGAGGTGGGGGGGAAGGGGTGTAAACGTGTGTGTATGTGTGTGACCGCCTGGGTGTGTATGTGTATGGCCGCCTGTGTGTGTGAATAGCATGGGGTTTTT